>BCLG01004917.1:0-31412 GCA_001602295.1 Zoysia matrella | reverse complement strand
TAATTATATAATATAATTATAATTACATCGATTAATTATAGTTACATAATATAATTATATTTATGTATAATTATATCATTATAATTATATAATATAATTACAATTATGTATTGTAATTATAATTACATTATATAATTATAATTATTTAATATAATTCTAATTATATAATTATTTTTATATATTAACGGGCACCCACAGCCGGTAAAAGCAAGTTCAGATCTACTTTTACTAACTTTTAAAATAAAAAAAAAGCTACTTACTAAAAAGAGCTTTTGCAAAAAATCACCTTTTAAATTGAGCTTTTGACTTTTAGCCAAAAGTCAAAAGCTAAAAGCAAAATTCATCTCTTTAATTGAGAAAGCTTGCCAACCAAAACGCCCTGGAGCTCGTCGTGCAATGCCAATAGCATGCCGCCATCGTCTCTGAATGTCGCTCCATCTGCTGCTAAAATCACCTACGTCCAGTGGACACGAGATTACTAGCCGCACGGTGAACGATGGGTGACTCAAAACCGGGTAGCGGGTACAGATACCTGCCCCAAGGCTGTGTCTGTAACAGAAGATCGAAGAGGAACATGTGATTTGTCCAGAATTGAGTGGACTAACTAACCAGTATAGCTTGAATGGCATCCTGATCATGCACACCCAGTTCAATCAGCTTGGGACTACGGGAGACCAAACTCAAGAAACTTGACGGCTCAATCTGGCCTCGTAGGTAAGATACGCAACTTTGTCAAGTTACAACTTGTAGTGAAAAACAAAATAACAAAACAAAGCTAGCACCTGCAACATGGTGATGGCTAATGCTGGACGAACGGAAGGAGCCGCAGAGGTTCGAATTGCAAGTGGAAACAAGCAATTGTCAACAGAGGGGTCAACAGTGGTTATCAAACCTAAGCCACCGAAGCTGCAGCTTTCCTCACTCTGATCATGTTGCTGATAGTAGTTGTTGAACGCGTACGACATGTTTCCAGGCCAGCCAAGACCTGAGCAGGAGCCACCGGGTGACAGAGCAGTGCAGTCGCCATTCGAGCAGGCTGCAGCAAAACTGGAAGTGACATTGAAATTGGATAAGTCCTTGTTGTCATCTACCACGCACCATTTTGAAGGAAGATATTCCACATCAGGGGCGTTCTTGAGAGCTTCAGGACCTTGACCTATGTTCACATGGTACTTTGCCTGGCCATCAAAGGTAAAAATGCCGTAGTGTCTTTCACAGCCTCCGCTTGCTGTACTGCATTGATCTTCATCTAAAAGGCTGAAAAGATATGTCTCAATTGGAGGCACTTTTGGCCGAAGCGGAGTCCCAGTTTTTTTGGCTAAATGGTTGACTAGGCCAGTCATGAACGATTGAGCAGCGGCAGGAGTTGCATTCATGGCACCATCTGTTGGCCATCCTGCTCTCCCAACAATGATATCCATATCTCTGAAGCCAGCGCTGGTTAAAGCAGTAACCAGAGCATCTATGCTTGCATCAAAATAATTACCATACTTGTTCTGACCATCTTTAACTGGATGCGTCATTAGTTGGAACAGGTAATAGTCCAAAGACAGGTTCTTGTTTTGTTGAAAGCTCAAAAATGGATTCAGCTCAACCATAAATGGAGAACTATTATTAGCAAGAAATGAGAGGAGCTCAACCATGGTATCATTAATATCTGGTCTGAAGCTAGCTTTTGAAGGCAAGGTGGTTGCATTCTGATATGTCTCAGCGCAGCAAGGTACTACCACCTTCATCTTGCTAGATAATTTTGCATCAATCAATGCCCGCCGAATGTTTTCTGCAGCAGGAACTACAAAAGGCTGGAGATGCTGACCATGACTCAGAAGAAATGGCTCATCCCCAACAGCAATGTACCTGTAAGGATATTATGCTTGTTGAGAGACACAGCATCTACAGTACAACGACTACAGAATTGCTGCAAATATAAAACAAAATCATCTACCACTGGAATGTAGGAACCATTTCATGGGCAAAGGGGGAAAAATGTACCCATGACTCCTACCTGTACAGTACACAGCTGCCAATGTAAAACTTAACTATAACTGAAACACTCAAACACATCAAATTGCCAGAAAACACTCTTCAGTAATAACCAGACCACAGTAGGTAACCAACTATACACTCTTTTCAGCTATTTTAGGGCCTAGGTTATGATATGGAATTGTAAAATACTATGCACCATTTCACAGTTATTCGTAAACCTCAATATAACGTGAACATAATAGAGATATTCCCCCAGGTTTGAGTTGTAATCTTGCATTTAGTCCACTTCTGTTACTTTGCCTAGAGACAAGCCCTTGGACCCACTCTAAACTTGCATTCACCAAGAGAAACCCAATAGAACACACATGATCTCGAGTTCAGAAACAAATATACAAGCCACTACAAACAAAACAATGATGAAATTTGTTGATTTTTTTTTTTTGTAATTTTGTCGCATGGAAAAGATTTTCACGCACTTACTACTGAACAAGTCAAATACTATACTACAGGCTACAGCAACAGGAATCAACCGATACAATACAGTCAGGATAGCAATGTCAACCATCGGAATTGCTAATCTAGTTATAGAACTGAGGCATCATATGCAGACTACGCTTATCCATGTCATCCACAATTGTACTCCAATAATTAATCCTCCCACAAGTATAATTAAGATCAGACATAGTGTACTGCGAGGGGCCAAACTCTGCATCCATATTGATTAATCGGGTCTACTGGACTCAACAATGCCTATTCTGTTTTTCTATTTCAACATAAGAATTTGGTCAAATTAAATCATGACTTGGGCTTTTCTTTTATAGAACCGTTCATTAGCAACAGAATCACCAGTCCACCCCCAAACCACGATCTATAAAGTGGCACATTAGAAATATTGCATTGGAAAGGAGCGCGTACTCGAACCGCACACTGGAGGCATAACGGGTGATGTTATCGTGGACCCATGCTGCAGCGGCCTTCCTTGAGGCGGCGAGGGACCTGAGCAGCGCATCGGGGACCCCGACGGTGACGGCGATGCCAGTGCCCGCAAGCGCCGAGAGCGCGTCGGAGGAGGCGGCGGCGAGGCGGACGCGCGGGACGGAGTTGGGGAGGAGGATGCCCCGCACGACCTGCGCCGCCGGGAGCGGGTGGGGGGACGCGAAGCCCCAGTTCACACCCACCGCGGCGGCCGGCGGGGGCACCGGCGCCACGGCGAGGAGCAGCAGGAGGAGCTGCGCAGGTGGAAACGGCGGCAGCCGCGGGTGGCGACAATGTACCATCATTGCCTCGAGTTCCGTGTAAGCTGCCGGCCGCCCGGCCCGAAGCAGTATCCTCACTCACGGAATGTGCGCGGTCCTGTCTCTTTCTGCTCGTGCGAACTTGCCCAGGCAGTCAGCTTACAAAATCGGTCGGACCGGTTTATGTTTTTTCAAAATCTTCATTGGCTGATTGATTTTTTAAAAAAAATAGAAAAATTAAAACCGGTAAAACCTTAGTTAAGCACTTTACTGCTTCTAAGCCTCTTTTAGAATGCAAAAATTTTATAGAAATCTCACAAATTTTTTATAAAAATCAGTTCAATTTTATAGAGAAAACATAAAAAATAAAAAAAAATTATGCGTTCCAAAAAGGCCCTAGTGGTTCATTTTTTAGTGTGGTAAAAAATTTCTAATAAAAACTTTATGCAGAAGCAAAAAACTTGTTATGTTTATCTAAAAAACTACTCCGTAAAAAGCAATAAGCTGCAGAAACTTTTTGGTTTCTCCAATGAATAAAAAAACCAAGCAGTTGAATGTTCGAGCACATAAAAATATACTCCTTAAATTGTTATCTTCAAAACAACAATTTTAGTTCAATAAATTAATTAAAGTTATTATTCTACTGTAATAATTATTCCTTTCGGTTTTAAATTATTAACACAACTAATTTCTAACATCAATTTTAATAATTTATTTTATTTAAAAAATTTGTCCAAATTTGTAAAATTTTATTATTATTTGATTTATCATTAATGCATTTTAAATCACGACTAATAATTTTACATATTAGATCAAAGTTGATTTTTAAAAATCGATGTCAATATTTTAAAACCAGAGATAGTATATAATTTAAGACGACAATACGTCAATCGCTCATACCAAAAAAAACCGTGCAACAAGCATAACCTTAGAAAATGTAGGAAGGGGCGACTCGATAACACTGTAGTGCATAGCAATGAACTGTGTTTAATTCCCATGAAAATTTAGGTGCTGCTCGACCAAAGTAAAGCTTATCCGACACTGGCTGAGCCCCCAAAACATGAACACCGCAGGTAACAAGTTTCACTGGATTCACAGGGGGGATCAGCCACCAGAACCTAACAAAAAAGAAATGCTTTCAAACAGGACGCCTTAAAATCTTAGCTGGTGCTATACAGCAAATCTCTTCCAAATCAATCAGTAGAGCCTTAAGCCCTTAATAATTGACACCAGAATTTGTGAGGTCGACGTCACCCATTCCTGTATCTTCCTCTTCACTGTCATCGTCGTCACCATCAACCTCCGCATTTTGTTCCATCAGGGAATCTATCTGGTCAAGGAATAGCTTATCTTCCCGCTCGCTCACCTGTTTTCGAGTTGTAAATTTGTTTGGCTTCAGTACAACAAAGCATGCATAAGATAACTATCAACTTGGAGGTTGCTGAAGAAAACTTACAGCTCTTGGATGTTCCTTAACTACCAACTTTCCCTTGTGTAATTCAATCTCTGATGTACAAGCTTTGATTGCATCAGTGAGTACTGAAATGCCTTGGTCCTGATCAAAGATGCAGAAAAAAAATCATTGTCATTTTCTGAATCTCAAAGACATGGTAAACATTCCTAACTATAGCAGACGATTTTAAATGGTGGTTAATTAGATCTTTCAGGATTGCAAAAGTACAACCTGTCAACCAAAAATGGCATGACATAGCATTGATTACCGATGACAATCCATCACCCAAGCTAATCTAATAGTTCCATATGAATGCATAAAATATGTGGAAGGCATTTATAAAAAACAAATGAAAAGTCTTGAGTGTTGAACCATAAAAGAATACATGATCAACCTGACAGTTTACTCGTAATTGAAACATGCATAATATTTGAAAAGGCATGATCTATCGTTATCACCATATAGGATAGGCTGTGTGAACTGTTTTATCTTCCAAACTAGATAAGACCAAAAGCAAGCACTCTCAAGTTTAAACAATGTGTTTTTGCACAGGAAGTTTTGAGAATAGAGGGGATCCATCACAGTAGATCAAGCTTCATTTAATAGCTCAATTTTTAACTGGCTCATATGAATAAAGTTTTGAAGAAAATGCCAACCTTGTCAAGAGTTTGTGTGGTCAGAACATAAAGTGGAGGTGCAACTAGCTTAATCTTCACAGGACAGTTATCGTTGCCAGCAGCTTCAGCTTTCTTCATGGCTTGCTGCAAATACAAAAGCTATTAGATTTTGCAACATCTCAGTCAAAAAACATATGGACAACAATTCTTGTAACTAGAACCTTAATGTGGAGCACCCCATCAAACTGGAAGCATTTCATCTCGATATCAGCACGGATCTTAAGTGGCTGTGGTGTCATCCTCCTTCTTATGTTCTTCACCAGAGAATCCTTAACCTCAGGGGTGACAGCAGGCACAACCTTAACCACCTGCCAGTAAATTTAAGCACATATTTGTCTCAAATAATTTTCTGTTAATGTTTTCATTTATCTCAATCAAAAAATTTTATCACCTAGAACACTATTCCAAAGAACAAAAATAGAATCCAATCAATCCAGGGTGTTAAATTTGGCAAATATGATGAACTGTATACAGATGTAATCCAGTCATTGAGATACATCCATCACCCAACTTTTTCAATGTAACAGATGTCAAGCACCTGAACCCAATAGCAAACTAAATCTCAGTGCAATCTAGGGGCTGCTTGGTTCGACAGACACCCATCCACCAAAAATTGGCGTGCCCACACACGCACTGACGCGGATTCAGCTTCGGTTTGGATCGAAGCCCATACAGTTCCAAAATTTGGCTTGCCAACAAATGCAGCTGGCAGCACAGGTCATTTCCTCGCCAAAGTGCAGGCAAGATATGGGCACCAAAATCGGAAGCCAACGCACAGGCGCGTGTGGGCATACCAAGATTTGGCGAGCTGGTTGTCGTCCACATTCAAGCGTACCCCTAATACCAATTGCCACAAAGTCTTGATAATGTATTTAGTAGACAAACTTCATACAGGGGTACATACAAAAGATCACATCATCTATTAGATACAAACTAAAATCAAGAGCTAAGTTCCTTAAAAAAAAACTAATTGATCATCCCAGTAAGAAGCCTTGAAACAATAAAACATGCACATATGCAAAAAATGTTAAGGTGGAGCTAGTCATGAGCTGATGGCTTAATGGCAACAAATTATATCAGTCCTACATCTAGTTGGGGTCAATAAAAAGCTAGGAATATAAAAGTAATCAAGACTTAACGAGCTATGGCATGCAACAGCAGGTAGAAATATAGGACAATATAATGAATTCAGGTTAGGATGGAACGCAATTAACCTCCTGGCCGTCTGGCCCGGTCTCCTTCTCCTCATAGGTGAGCGCGTCGAGGATAGCGTCGGGGTCGGAGACGATGAGCTTGAAGGCCTCAAAGGCGTGACCGTACTTGCGGTAGAGCGGCCAGCCAATCCGCTGGTAGAGCGGCTCGAGGTCGATGTCGAGCGTCTCCGCGACGTGGCGCATGATAGAGTGCACGAGCTTGGACTTGTTGTACTTATCCTCGCATGCGTGAGCCTCCTCCTCGGAGACCCGGCGCTTGGAGAGGTCAATGTACCCCTTGTCGCGGTCGACACGGAGCACGATGGCGGGCTCCTGGCGGCCGACCTTGATAAGGGAGGAAATGGAGCGGATGCGACGGCGGGACAACTCGGAGAAGAGGATCATGCCCTCGATGTTGTTGTACTCCAGGAGGGATACGTACGCTCCCATGTCGGCGATGTGCTTCACCTGGATCATCACCGCCGCGTCCACCTCGGGGAACCGCGGCTCGTACATCCGGCACTCAAGGTTCGGCATATTCGCTGGCGAAGGGATGCGAGACGGCTTGCCGGAGCTGAAGTCGGAGGCGGCGACGGCGGATCTAGGGTTTTGGAGATGCGGCGGCGGCGGCGGCCGAGGCTTTGTGCTGCGCTTGAGAAGGGAATCGGACGGGTGCGTATTGGATCGGATGAGGATATCTCTTTTCTTCTCTTTTTTGGGGCGGGTTGCGAATGCAACTTGCGAAATGCCCTACCCGTTTACGCCGGCCAAGGTTGTTGACGTAATCATCTAATTTACGTAATCCCCTGCTGGCTGCTCCCTCGCCATTTTGATTCCCTTGCCGCCGCCGCCTCCCTCCTTTTCTTGGAGGGGAGGGAAGTTTCGTGAGGCGGATTGACGGAGAGGGAGTCAGCTAGCTCCGCGAGAGGAGGGGGAAGGGAACCATATTGTGAGAGATGGCCTCGCCGGAGCCATCCCCTGTGGGTGCCAGCGCTAGGGGAGAGTCGGCGAGCCACCCGCCGGTTGTGGAACAGATTCGGATGCCGACGCCGGAGGAAATCAAGGGGCAGGACATCTGGAACAACTGCGCCGTCCGCAGCGTAGTGAGCGGTGTCATGGGTAACTACACTGCCCCAGTGCTCCGACTCTCTGTATCATTCTCCTCAAAATTAGTAGTGAATAGTCTCCAGTTCTCGCATTTTTGCAAGCAAAATCTTAGCTGCACACTGGGCAATGCGTTCTTCTTTTCTTGTCATATGTGTCATTGGGAGTTTGGGGCCATATACACTTAGGATTTCAATAATGACGAAGCTGCCTACCAGTAAATATTTTATTGGATGATTGGAGATTGGAGATTGGGTAGTGCTTGAGAAGTTGAGAAGTAGTTGTTCATTTGTTAGAGTTAGAGAGCAACGGAGAAATGGTTAGTTGTTTATTCATTCATTGAGTAAATTTCACAAACTACAGATAGATGATAGTAGGCATGACTATAAAGAAAACTACAGATTTAAGGTTGTGTCACAAGATTACAGATTTAGTGTCCTTATTGCAAAACTCACAATTAAAGGAATTTTATTCCAAACTGTTGTGAAGGAATGGTACCGCCCAATTATATATTAATAATATAACAGCATTTCATGGCTGGAGCAATGTTAAAACTACATACTAATAGAAGTGAATAACATTTCATGTAGGTTGCAAATAACTCGCCTAGATTATAGCGTATTGTAAAATAGAAACACTCCATTCAAATGTGTGGTAGGCATAATGTGGTACATGATGTGCAGTATTGCAGTAATCAGTGAAAAAAAAAAGATTAAATTTATTCTGGATTGATCTTTGTCATTTTAATGCATATTCTTTACTAGAGGATCTTATGCTTGGTTTATGCAATGAAAGCTCAGTTTTATAAGATTTGTTCAATCTAGAAAAGTGTACAGGTCGCTAAATACTAATTAGCCTTGTATAACATTTTTTTGCACAGGGTGACATTTTTTTTGCACAGGGTGTGTTTCTCAAATTGAGTTGTTGGACAGAAATTGTGATGAATTTCTCTCCTTTCTCTTTCATATAGTCGTGTTTTCTATATTTTCTTGCAGTTTGATGTTTAGTGCCCTCAGAGTAGCAGCCATCTGACATCCAGTGGTTTCTGCTTTGCTACTCCAGTTGTCCAACTTACCCTGAAAATCATGTCTTGTTTTACCCTATGCTATGGACTGGAGCGTCAACTGCTAGATACCCACCAATGGTTTTCAGTAGTGTCATTACCAATGTATAATGATGTGCATTTTTTTTCTCTGTCGTTTGTATGTGTATGGATGTATCTTAGGATTAACTTGTTTAATTCAGAAGCATTTTGATTCAATAGGAGGTGGCCTTGGTATACTTATGGGACTATTCTTTGGAGCTTTGGACAATCCGATAACTACAGAAGAGATGACTGCAAGGCAACAAATAGTATACACAGCAAAACAGATGGGCAGGAGAAGCATAAGCAATGCCAAAACATTTGCAGTCATGGGGCTGATTTTCTCGGCAGCTGAATGTGTCGTAGAGAAGGTAGATATAGTGTATATATTCATTCTAATTCATGAATACTTGCGCATGTTTCCTACTTACTTTGACTTTGGTGCACTGGCAGGCTCGGGCAAGGCATGACACCACCAATACAGCGATAGCTGGATGTGTCACTGGAGGAGCTTTAGCTGTAAGAGGTAAATAGTTTCCATTGCTCTGCTATGAATTTGATCTGAGGACAAAAATACTACTAAAAAGGTACCATATGTCGACTTAATTTTTTTTAACTTTATAGACAATTTAAAAAACCAGATTACAACAATACTAGGATGGTGTATTTGGCATCATACTTCAGATAGGCAACATAAAGCTACATTTCTTATCAGGAGGTGTCTGTGTCCTTTTTTCTCTAATCAGTCACACTTCTTTATATCCATTGTTTCTTCCTATCTGCTTAGCTAAAGTTGTGTCTATTTTCTTTTGTATTCATTTAGAAAAGTAGCCTATTACATTAACTCATAAAAACAAGGAAGATGCTACTGGTGACCACTACATAGCATTCGGGCAGTTCTAAGTTCCCATATAAAAGCCTTGTTGTATCTATATGATTATATATTTGTACCAAGTTCCAGCCTTACAACCCTGATATCTCTATAGCTGTATATTTTAAAAATACCCTGAAAAGCAAGTGTGTATTCTTGTAGGTGGCCCGAAAGCTACATGCGTTGGATGTGTGGGGTTTTCTGCCTTCTCGGTGGCGATTGAGAAGTTCTTTGATCGGCATACTTGAAACGTGTGAGTTTTAAATGAAGCTTTTTTGTAGAAGTACGAGCAACATTAGCAGAAGAATACAATTTCTGCAACGTTCAGACATTGACATCTCAGGAGAGATTACGTAAACCTAATGTCTTCCTATTTTCAAATTCTTATCCGGCATCGTAGTTACAACTGGAGCACCTACGGAGATCAATTTTGATGACGTGTTCAATAATTGTCTTGCTATAGCCAAGGAAAATTTTCCCAGGGACACTATGATATGTCATTCCTAAAGAGCAATCGCTGCTCTTGTTTCACAGCCTGACGTCTGAAAGGCAAGCACCACTTTTGTTGCGTCGCTTGCATCAATAGGCGCTGATTACAATCGCTCCATCTCTCGTGTCCACAAGAAAACCTATCTAAGAGTCAACAAGAAACCCTGTCTCTAGTGCTTGGATCAACAGGTCTCTAGCTTAGATCATCTGCGGCAACGGCGAAAACAGAACAGCGAAACTATATGTCAAAACAATGGCAAGGACGATCGATCAAAGAAATCAAGTCGTTAGAACATTTAGCAGAAGGAACTACCTGATGGCAGGCTAGACCTGATCTGATTAACGGGTCCACCACCATTCGCTTGAATTCCCTCCGCAACCTCCGTCGCCATTGCTCGTGTTGCCATCCTCCCCGTTGCCCCATGGCACCCCTCGCCTTTTAGCGCCAGACATGGCCGTGCCGATCTTGGAAATCACGGCGTTCAGGATCCCGCCATTGGGTTCACACCCGTTTAACGTTGTCATCGTCGTCGCCGTTGCTCTTCTTGGCGTCGCCCGCGGTGCTGTGGCTGTGGTCCCTTCTCATCGTCACAGCTCTCAGATGTTTAGAAACCCATCACTTCGTTGTTACCTCCACAACTGACGAGCTCACATCTTCGGCGAGTTTCCCAAACGCCGGCGATATGACCCCAAGGCTAAAACCGATTTTAGCGGGCGCTGATTCCGTGAAAATCATCATGTCCACCTCGTGAAAATTTTAAACTTCCACCATGCACCACCACCACGGGTCGCCTCGCCGGCACCTCGATCAGCGCTAAACGAGCCGTTGATTTGCCGGAGGAGTGCAGTTACGCGGCCGCCGTATTATACTGCGCGCGCCACTAATCTAACCATATACTCCTGCGCGCGATGGACGCTAACCACGGCGCCACGGGCTAGTTAAATCGGGGGCGAGGCGGTCACGCCTTCGTCGCGCGCCTCCACCTCCCCCAACATGTTGTTACCGTGCGCGCCTTCCTCCTCCTCCTGCCGCTTCTCATCGTCGGAGCCGCCTCTATTTGTACCGTGACCACCACCACCACCTTTCCGCAGCGGTGCGGTGGCCTCACCGGACAAGCGCGTCGGAGGGGGAGATCACCATCAATGGGGCGGCCGCCGTGCTGCGACAAGGCGAGCGTGAAGAAGGGGCTGTGGACGCCGGAGGAGGACGCCAAGCTGCTGGCCTTCACCTCCACCCACGGCACCGGCAACTGGACCACCGTGCCGCAGAGGGCAGGTACGTAGGTGGATCACGTACGAGCGGACACCGCCGATCGACGGCGCATTTTGAGTTCCGGTTCTTCGCAGATGCTGCTGCTAGTTTTTTTCGGCTGATGAGATGACGAGTGCAGGGCTGAAGAGGTGCGGCAAGAGCTGCAGGCTGAGGTACACCAATTACCTCCGGCCCAACCTGAAGCATGAGAACTTCACCCAGGAGGAGGAGGAGCTCATCGTCACCCTCCACGCCATGCTCGGAAGCAGGTGAGGTTCATGTTCAGTCACCGTCATCTGCTCAATACTATCGTTTACGGCATCAACTGCATGCGATCTCTGTTTTCGTCTAGTTTTTGCCATTGATTTACTCGAGCTGCTACACTCCTGGCGCAAATTCTGAGCTAGTCCCTGTTCCGAGTAATTAGTGGCGTTGCTGATCGGATCTGATCTTGATCTAGCAACGAAAACGACATGATCATAAGATCGCCGAGAGGACTGAAACCGTTAGAGGAAGAGGTTCACACGATGTATGTGCGCGTTGCGCATTCTGATGAAAGCAGAGCAGACCGTTAGCTGTATTCTCTTCTGCTCGTCTTCGATCTGCGCTTCTGTAACAGAGTTTTTTTTTTTCCACGGCCGTCATCACTTCTCAGGTGGTCGCTGATCGCGAACCAGCTGCCGGGCCGGACGGACAACGACGTGAAGAACTACTGGAACACGAAGCTGAGCAAGAAGCTGCGGCAGCGCGGCATCGACCCCATCACGCACCGCCCCATCGCCGACCTCATGCACAGCATCGGCGCGCTGGCCATCCGCCCGCCGCAGCCGCCGCAGCACCCCAACACGTCCGCCTACCTCCTACCCGGGTCGCCGCCCGCGCTGCCGCTGGTCCACGACGTCGCGTTCCACGCGGCCGGACTGCTGCCCCCGCATCAGCAGCAGCAGCAGCAGGTCCTCGTCGACGTGGACACACCGGAGTCGTCGCAACACGGCCAGATCAAGTGGAGCGACTTCCTCGCCGACGACGCCACGGCCGAGGCGCAGCAGGTTCTTGGTCAGCAGTACCACCACGAGGCCGTGGCGCCGGCTGGTGGCGTGCAGGCTTCAGGCAGCACAGCTGCTGGTGGCGGTCACAACGCCTGCACCGACTACAATGCTGGTGGTGGCGGCGGTGGGGACGACGGCGCGGCAGCGTTCATCGACGCCATCCTGGACTGCGACAAGGAGACGGGCGTGGATCAGCTGATCGCCGAGCTGCTCGCGGACCCGGCCTACTACGCCGGCTCCTCGTCGTCGCCGGACTGATTCGATTACTATAGCTAGCAGCATATAACTCGAACTGTTTAATTTTCAGGGTTACTAATATGGTTAATTTCGTACTGTACTCCAGAGCGTATGCTTCGTGACTCTTTCCTTTTCTTTTGTAACGTTGAATGCGTGTGTGCTGGAACAGTCGAGATCGAATTGAACAAAGCTGTTGCTCGTAATTTGACACGTCTTAAGCCATTAAAAATAACTGGATCCAAACACACGAGGAACACACCCACACACCCACACGGCCGCGCACACACGTACAGAAAGCACAAAACAGTCCAGCATTCCAGCCATGGCCTGCAAGGGCAGTCCTCCGGCTTGCGAGTGCCTTACATGGCTGAAGGAACCGGTGCTCAGTTACAGCTTCGGTGAGGTCAACCTTGAGCCCGTCGTCAGTGTAGGAGGAAGGAGTGAGATTTAGCGGGGAGATGATGAGAATTGATAGTGGTATGTTCATTTGGATTGTGGGACTGAGCGAGTTCATGCCCCATGCCACACTACACGGATAAAACAAGACAATTTGTTACAACTTCATTTTCCTCCGTGACACATCACCCCAGTAAAACAAGGTTCCCTATAAAGTGCCACTTGCAAGTCCATTGACATCAAAGCCCTAACCTAAAATGGAGCTTGTGTATCACCAGTTCACTACAGGACGCCAGATCAAAGAATAGCACAACTCTACAACTCACAGGAAACTTCTGATTGCCACTGGGCGTCAATCTAATCTTGCCTTCACGCAGATTCCAGTATCATTTTCGTGATTGGGGGATTGATACTTCGCATGTCAACATTGTGCTTACCCTCAAGGCGCCATCAACTTTGCTCCATCGTTTTGTGCCCTGATACCATCCTTCAATACATCAAACGACCGATGTCTATGAACTGGTATATCTGCATCACTGGAACAGTTAGCCAATTGCGGCATATATATATATATATATGCCGTTCAATCCCAGGATGTCACAGACAAAGCAACCCAGAGATCATTAGATGTCCCAGATATATACATTCTATGTGTCTGGATCTGATCATCTGTACATAATGGGGTTGGGCTCGAATAGTGACCATTGCTCGTCCTATCCTGGACTGAGAATATAATTTCCCTCTGCATTGGTTCGTGGCCGTTCAAAAGATTTCCCATGCTCAAAACCTTCCTCCATGATTGATTGGCAGTAGGGGGAGGAAACAGGTTTGATACAACATCTCTCTCAAGCATCCCCACTTTTTCCTTAGTGGTAAACTCCTAACATTGGAGACATCAAAGGACGTCAGGAACAGATTCAGAAAAATTAACAGGAAAAGAATAATGTGTAGGCCTTGGCATAGCACGAGTATAGCAGATGAAGTCTTAAAAATCAATATTCTAGTAAACAAAGAATGGAATAATAGGGCATCTATAATCTCTAGCCCACCCCACATGATCTGGCTTAAAATGGTAAAAACAGAGTGATGGAGAAACTGCCAGCTTAATATTATGAAAAAGAAGCTTAATACTATTAACATTTTAAAAATGTAAGCAACAGATTCAATATACAAACATTTTATTTGATCAACTGTGTCCATAAAGAATAGAAGACCCCAACTGTGTTCATAAAGAAGAGAAGATGGTAACAAGAATAAATACCATACAAAAAAAAAACACAAATAAATGTTTTTGAATTTTCAGGTAAAAAGAACCTAGCATTTACCTTTTCATAGCAGATGCTTTCTAAAGTAGTTCCCATTTTTGGAAGATAGTAATTGAAGTAGTCAATAAAAATTGCTTGAGCTAGTCGTGGAGCATCTACAAGCTTCCGATGTATTGAAGCAGCAAGAATGAGTAACTTCTCAATGTGCTCAAAAACTAGGCAAAGCCGCTTCAAGTCTCCACCAAGATCGCTGATGTCAGAACTCCCTGTAAATATAACCACTTCAGTACATAAATCCTGGAGGCACTCTTCTAGCCTAACAGGTTTGAATAATTCATTTGCAAGGTAGTCAATATTCCTTTGCACAGATCTAAGGGCAAATGTTCATTGAGCAGTTTTTTTTTTTAACTGCGTTTCCATATAATTTTGTTGAATATTTCAAACTGGCAGTTGGTTATATTGCTAGACAAAAAATAGGTCAAGGTCAAGTGAACAAAAAATATTCAGTTATATTAGTCCTGTGAAAAAATCCATACTCTTTTAAGCAAAAAAAAAGTTATCATTTACACGTGTGGAAGGTTCAGTAGTACCTTGAAGAGATTTCAATGTTGACGCCATTGTGGCATATAGCTGATCCATTTTAGTCTTCATTAACTTGAAGCCACCATATGTGGTCTTATTCAGGATATCAGCTGATGACTTAAAGGCAGTGCAGAGCATTTGCTCAAGGAGCTGCTGAGGACGCAAAGTTTCAAGGTAATGAAGCACCTGCGTAACACGAATATGAAAATCTCAGTAAGCAACATGCGCATATCATATTCAGTAAGATATTCAGCTTCAAAGTGCTAATTAATGGTCATGTAGATAAATGTTCCAGCTAAAATAACATGTGTCGATAAGTTTGCAATTGTCATTTTTAAATGCATTATTAGTAATTAGATTGGCCATTCCTACTGAAGGCATTTTAAAGCACAAATGGCATTTAATAGCCAAGCTAGCATGTCACCCTAATGATGAAATCACTAGCGCTAGGATAAGAAACAGCAAATTACCTTTTCTCCTTCCCGAACAGGATCTAGAAGAGACTTCTGTTCAGAGACAGGCAATGCTGGAGCATCATTCCAGATTTTGCGCCACATATTCCCACGTTCAGACATACGCTGTGAAAGCTTTCCTTTGGGAGGCCAGCCTGAATTACCATCAGCATTATCCTCACTTATCCAGTCACCGGGTGAATGCCACCGAATAAAATCTTCAAAGACTGCGTCTGGGTTTGCAGCTTTAAATGCAGACATATCTAAGCATGGTGCAAAGATCCCTAATTAATAGCAGATGAAGAAAATCCATAATACAACTAATGAAAAGAAAGCTAGAATTTTATCTTCAAAAAACCTACAGTAATTGCACCTAGAGGAAGTAAAATAAAATTCTCTTAAGACAGCAATACATGGCAATTATGTAACAGAAAAAGGTATGCCATTCTTTTTGTAAAAAAAAATATTACCAGATGATAGTATGTCTCTTTCCAATTGACCAGATATACCCTGCAAGAACAGATAACTGCTATTATTTTTCACAAATTTTTGAGGTGATTTAGGTACGATGTCTGATAGATTCACCACTGATAATTACATACAAACAAAACATACATGAAAATCAACTAAGAAACTGAATGGTATTGAATTAGCTATATATCCATTGACTTAATCAAACTCACAGTAGTTTTTTTTATCAAACCTATTGAATCAAAAAAGCATCTGACCATTAATGCACCCGACAGGCAAGTTCAACTCAAACTTACAATGGTGTTACCAAAAGCTTCAGCTGCATGAAGCCTTTCTTCATGCATATCTTCAGTCATCAAAGGTGCATCCTAAGGAAACAATGGAAACATAAGTGGGTGCATGAGTTCTATATTAAAATTGCATCGAAGGCCATGCAGAACCTGAGTATATGGAGCATGCATTTCCTGAAATGTATTCAGAAGCATCAATGAAGGCACGACACCAGCTGATCCTTTACGAGTTTTCTGCACTGCCTGCTCATAAAGCGTTAGGATAAAATTGCTTTTAGTTCCAATATACGCATCCAATGATTCTAAAATACCTTAGCATTTGAAGTCTCATCTTTGTAGCCAGTAACTTTTTCATAATTCCGTGATTTCTTTCTCTCAATGCACATCGCAAGCTTACAAGGAGAAAAAGCAGAAGGTTATCTTTGTCAAAATTGTGCTCATAGAAGGACTAGCAGGTAGCTTCATAAAGCAAATTAGTGATATGAGAAAAGGTGGCTAAAAACAGTTGATTCAATCTACAAACAGTGGCTCACACGAACAAGTGAGTACAATTACATTCAACAAAAAAATAGCTAGATAAGTAAACATGATTCCTTTTTGAAACAAAATATTTTATGGCAATATGCAAGTGTTCAATTAGAATACAATTATACAATGGCATTCAATGAAATATACCAAGGAAAAATATAACTAGACAAAAAAAATTCTCAGACTGCCCAAATCTCCTATGAGGAAATATGGCACTAAGAGACAAGGAAAAGAAATAGAGACGTACCATTTGTAACTTTTGGTGGATGAGGCAAGAAGAGAGATCGATGCTTGAATTACTTTTCATCCTAGGCAACCTTTCAGATTCCTCCCAGCACCAACGAATTTCACGTACAAAATCAATCCACAGTACAGCAATTGCTGGCATAAAAAATTTGTCTTAACTCATAAATTTCAAAAAGTTATAAAAATTCAGCATAAAATACGGACCGCGTATGTTGCAATTGCCAAACCACAGTGCATGCAGAGAGAACTGGCCAAAAAGTGAATCTGATGGTGCTCCTCTCATAGCACGACTATACTTATTTTCTGTGTCCACATAGTTTGAATTTCCAGCCTCTGACAAACAGAAATACAAGAGTTCATTAGATTCTCGACATGGATTCAACAAGGTTGAACGAAATGAAATATCATGCTACATTACAGACTTATATAGCCTAATGATGATTTATATGCTTTGAGATAATGCCATTTTGTCATTGCTAGTTTCTGTTTTTAGCCCATAAACTGAGCAAAGGTAATCACTAACTACAACATAGCAATTTTTT
Organism: Zoysia matrella; assembly: GCA_001602295.1. Classification (NCBI taxonomy): domain Eukaryota; kingdom Viridiplantae; phylum Streptophyta; class Magnoliopsida; order Poales; family Poaceae; genus Zoysia; species Zoysia matrella. The sequence continues at coordinate 14,010 of BCLG01004917.1, read as the reverse complement.
ACCAAATTTTGAAAAGTAAGGGCCCCTTTGGCAAAGCTCCCAGCTCCTAATTCTCAGGCAGAATCAGGGGAGCTCTGCCAAACACTGTTTTTCAGGAAATGTGGTTCTTGTCTGATTCTGTGAAGTGATTCTCTGAAATGAACTAAGGGGCTGAGAGCTGAAAAAAGTAGCTTCTCCTGATTCTGTGAAGTGATTGTTTGTCCTGATTCTAAGAGTTTATACTAGAGAATCAAAGTGAATCACTTTCGGACACAGAATCACTCCACAGTAGAATCGGGAGTGAATCCGGAGAATCAAGAGCTGAGAGTTCTACCAAAGGGGCCCTAACATTGACATCCTTGTTATACCTCTGTATCGCATAAAGCTTAGTCAGAATTTTTTTTTGGGAACTAAACTTGCTCAGAAGTTGAGGGGTCAAAAGAAACAGGGATGCAAGTGAAACACAGAACCAGTCAATTGCTTCAAAGAAACACAGAACCAGTCACATATAGTATCGAATTACTGTAACCTCTCAATCGTACCAATACATGAATTCCCCAGAGGAAGCAGCATAAGCCCAGGCAGTGATTGCTTTTTCTGCAAAATCTAGCAGATCATTCACAGGCTACGATCAAAACACCACTCCAATTACTACACGAAGAATGTCCAAATGCTTCCAAAGAGGAGATGTGCAACGTGCAAAAATTTGAAGCACGCAAAAAGTTTCATGTGAACCAACCCAACTACTTATTACACTAGCACCCTAATGCGACTCTACGGATGTTATAGAACATCAGCATTGAACTTCACAAGAAATCTGAATAAATACCATTATGCTTAGAAAAATGCTGCTTTAGTAATTAAGTTTCTTTCATAAAAAAGGAATAGGAATACCATCGTTGAAAAGGTCTTTCATGACACGATCAATAACAGTTGGTGGAGGCACAGTAGCAGTAGATTTCGAATTGTCCTGCCCTGAATTATCTGCTACCTAGCATGTCAATCAAAATTAGAAACAAAGGGGAAAAAGCTAGAAAGAAGATGATTGCTGTCACTAGAGGGTATTCTGACATGTAACAAGTTCTTAACCTGCAACAAAGTCTTCCAAAAACTGGGCTTCTGCCGAAGCTTCATATGCATTCACTAGAAGATGTAGCTGGGATGCAAACCCCACAAACTTTCCAATAGAATCATCTACCCTACAGTGTAAAGTTGAACATAGATAAAGTCAATACATTCAGCACTAGAAGACAATAAAGCCTAAAGAAGAGACCTGCTATTGGGCAAATATGGTGTTTTATAATTACTTCCAGAAACTTCAAAAGGGGTTTTCATGTAAAACATTTACATGTATCGAGAGACAACTGGGTGAAGAAGCCAGCTATCAGCATCAAAGGACGAAGCATTTTCCACTTCAGCCATCTCAAGGGTCTCTTCAAATGTCCTCTCCCCCCAAATGGCAGTCAGCTCAAAACCTAGGATAATCAAGTGGATCATGTTTCTAGATACACATCAATCTGAAATGTCATCTAGGAGACTAGGAAAAATAGAAAACACCATATGTATAAAATTATATAGACCTAATATCACTTGTAGTAGATAAATCACTTTCAAAGCATATCATTCAATAGATAAAGGTGATTTTGGGATGGAGGGAGTGCATTGTATCCTAGTCTTTTTACATTCAGATATCATGATTTCTTACCATTTTTAGTGTCAAACAGGTAAAATGCCAGTCTCAGTAATGACAGTATGTATAAAGCTGGTAGAGAATGTGCTACAGTGCTACTACATAAAAAAATGGGAGCATCTCAAGTGACAAGTGGTAACCATGATTAAAATAGGATAATGAAAACTATAATCTCTGATGCTTGCTCACACTTGGATGGTAGATAAAAGTGGATTGACCAATGTTACTGTATTGTTAATGGGTATAGGTGCAAAGTGGATAAATTCACGGGAAACTTTCAAAACAATTGATGGTTTTTTTATATCGATATGCAGCTTTTAGAGTCAGTTTACAACTAAAGTCGATTGTTCTGACTATAGATTGTTTATTCGTATTTCCCCTATCAAAGCTACATGATTTCGATTACCTTTAACAGGATCCTCAGCAGAGTACCATTCTGCCCAAGGACAATCATCATCCCATTGTTTTCTTGGGTGACTTGGAACTACATTTTCAGTCAATTGCTCTATAGCTTCAGAATCCAAAGTCTCATTATCATAATCATATTCCGGAGTCCTGTAGGTAAGCTTCATTGAGAAGTGAACCTTTACCCTTGCTGGAAAATCTGTTGAGGATAGGACCTTCAAAGACCAAATAGAAAAGTGAAAGTTAACATCATGTATAAACAATCCAGAAACTGATGGAAATGTGACTACGAGATGCCAGATCAACAGATTTATTGAACAAAAGTAACCATTTTATTCAAAAGTTAGCAAGTTATTTGCCCCTCCCGAAAAAGAGAACATAAAATTCATCTTGGCTTTGTTTCTGCTTTTTAGTTTTGTTTCAAATACTAAATGGACCAATGAATAAAGCCTGAAACATTGAAATCTTTTAGAGACACTTACAAATTTTGACAGAAATAGCTCATGCAACCCTTCCAGATGCATGAGTCTTATTGGCACCTGGCTACCAATTCTGTCAGCTTCAAATCTTCGAGTAAATACAGTTCCCAAATTTTGAATTCCTATATATGCTTTTCGTGAAGGGTCATGAACCGGTACAAATGCTGGCCAATTGCTAAATTAAAAACCATTCAGAAAAATGACAGATATGATGCTTGTTAGGGGAGCATTACAAACTATTAAAACTTAAAACCAGCTTACCTGCCACAATTAGAAAGAGCAATTGCTACAGAACTCAAAAGCTTAGTTGATTCAGGATCATTGAGAACCACCCCACTGGCACTCAGTGGAGCAATTATCTGCAAGCAGATAAAAGCACTACGAGTTTAATTGGAGACGGATTTATCACTTATTGTATTAATGTTGCTACATAGTAAAGCTCTAAAAAAACTATTTTTTGCAACAGAATTCAGCAGTTTTTCCCTGAAAATATCCACTGTAGCTACTTTAGAGTGAAAGTATAATGAGCCAGCAAGCCAAAGAAATATTTTTTAGATAAATAAATGCACCCAACACAAAGTTCATGTGGCAGCTTATGCTTCTATACAAATTCGACATGAACAAACCATACCAAAAAATCATATACTCCAAATGAGAGCTGCATGCTATGCGTATCATCATCCCAGTGTGAGTTTTGGCCTACAGATATATATTTTGGGGACAGTGAGAAACAAAAACAATTAAGAAAACGTCTGCTTGGAAAAGAGTAACATGGAATGGAAAATTGTGGAAGGTATTGAATTTAATAAAATAAACCCTCACCTTTTGCAGATTTCATGAAATGATACTCCATAGTATAGATTCTTTTCCCATGCTTAAGTTCACGTTTGACCGAGTACAAATTTTCAAAGGGAGGAATGCTCTCTGCACCTTTTTGCTACAGAAATGTATGTTATTATTTGATAAAGCAATAATTTATCACAGAAGCATGAATATCAGATCCCATAAAGAGCAATACCATTAAGATCTTTGGGCCATCTGCAAGCCATTGACGACAGATAGCCTCTATCTCTGATATAAACCTATATGATCAGGAAATTCTGAATAACCCTTTCCAAATAACTAAAATTGATCAAAAACAAGAATAGCTTGGTCATCATCATCATAGACTAGCAGTACCTTTCCCATGATGAAGCAATGGTGAAATCATCGAAGCGTTCAAGCTGCAGGGAAAATTTGAATTACAACGAAACAGTAGTCATTTTTTTGGCTCAAAGGTTCAGCAAAATTTTGACTTGCAATACTTAAGGAGTTACACACAGAAGGCCTTATGAAAATCCAAATGCAGGAACAACGAGGCAAATGGCACAGGAAAATGTCATAATTTAAAATTACCATGCAAATTTGGCATGATCGTCGGGCACACATTACATAGTTGAGCATTATACAGTTTGATGAGATATGATCCCTGCAAATTAGCTTAGCTTTGGTTGCCTACTATAGCAGTTTGGAGCATCAGTCGTGCAAATGCACATTGTGAATCATCATCCCGCGGGCAATCTATGTCGATACCAGATTCTAGTAGCCCATAGCGACCAAATTATCGCTTAAATTTTCTAAAAATTAAACTAGGAACTCGAGTAACTGAAATTGAAGCCACTGCACCACTGCACCTATCCATTTTTGAGTTGCCTTCTCATCAAGCAACGATAGAACCAGACCACACACTATCGGTCCACAAAATAAGCCCCGAAAGCAAGCAATCACAGTAAGTAAGACTGGACGAGGGCGCCTACCTCCTCTCCGGCCTCCTCCTCATCCTCCTCCTCTTCGTCCTCCCCGATCCGGCGGTGCTTCGCGTACCTGGAAGTGGAAGTGGAAGCGGAGGTCGAGGCCATCGCGGGGCGCTCCGGCGGCACTGCGGGTGCGAAGAGCGGGGGGGCGTCGCAAGGAGGAAGACGCCTCTCCGCGTTACCGAATCCCCGTCGGATCGGCGAGCGGGAGGTCGCGTGGGGACGAAGTGGAGGAGCGAGATGTGTCGATCGAGGCTACCTCGTCGACCGGAACGGAACCAGAAAATGCGTCGATCTCAGTTCGTACCTGGTGATGGGCCGGTGGCGGTACCGTCCGCTGGTCGCACGACGGGTTATGTGGCGTACGTGGACTTGGTCCAGACATAGAGAGAGAGCGGCATCGGCCCAGCTGGGTGGAACCGGCCGGTTGGGACAGTGTTGGCCCATGATCGGATCGCGAAACGTAAAAAAGTCTGGCCCCATATAGGAAGCCCGGTGAGGTTTCGGCCCGTTCACGGTTAGTCGCGCACCGTCGATCCGTGGCGTCGATCGTACTAGCGGCCGCGCGCACATGGCGTGGGATCTTTTTCGCCAATCACCGCGTCCCGGCGGCACGTGGTCCGCGGTGGCCGGGGTCGTACGGGCGCTGCTTGATTTGTCCACGGAAAAGAGCGAAAAGCGGTGCCAGGCACCGTGGCGGGCGAATCTACGAGCTCCCCATCCCCAAGGTCCCCAAAACTTGTGGTGACGCCGCCGGCTCCGACGATTAGCCGATAACACCGTCACATTCGGTCGATTCCGAAAGGAGGCGACGAATAATGTAGGCCCAGCCACGCGTCGGGGCACCGGGGCACGAGCTGCCTCGCGGGATCAGACGACGGAGCACTGGACGCCGCCCGCCAGGCCGCCACCAACCTCGTGTCGGGTCTGAACGGCCCTCGCCGCTGTCACATGGCCGTCGCCCACAGGCCACATGCGCGCGCGGCGCGGAGCACCGTCCCCCGCGAGGACGAAGTCGTTGCAGGCAGTTATGGATTATGGCAAGCACGCACGCCGCTCTCCTCCGTGCATCTTTCGAGAACCGTGCTAGTGATCTAGCAGCAGCGCGTCAGCCGGGATCAAAGACGCCATTAATCTACTGATTACATTTCTCACTTAGTTACTGCAGTAGAACAGAGTAATCTACGAAAGACACAAGCTAGTGTACCTAGATGACGCTCGCCAGTGTGGTGCAGTAGGTTCTGCGATCCGCAAAGGTATCCATCCAGTTGAGACCAGACCATGAACCATGGTTCGAGCCACCCAGAGGAAAGTCGACCTGCTTTGTACTGTTGCAGCATAAAGAACCAGCATCTAGAACAGGATTCGGGGTTTAATTAGGCCGATAAATTTGGCACTCCGGTACAGGGTACAAGCCGTTCGTTCGAGTAGTACTAAAAGATTAAACTAGGTCGGCCCCCATGAGAGCACAAAAAGGAGCCGATCAACAGGATAACTAGCATGATGCGTTTGGCGCTAACGTGACCTCACGAGGCATAATTAGCTCGAACAGCTCCTCAAGTGCATCGATTATGGGGTGGCCGACACGGCCGCCGGAACTCCAGGCCTGGACTTGGGTGCGTCTGATGGTTCGGTTGGGGACACATGCGTGCCGAGACCGCGCAACAAGACGAGCTCGTGGAAGGGAACAGTGGAACGTCAAATCGGAGGATTAGATATCCTGCCGGCGCTGCTAATATTGGTCGATACACTGAATGGTTCTGCGAAGCTATACTAACAGGAATCCTCCATTGTTTGCCGGTGCTGGACGTGGAATCTTGCTGCAGTTTCTCACGGCTGGCCAGTGGCAGTGTCACTGTAAATGACGTGATATAGTATTCTCTTTGCATCGGTCGCACAACAGTCGCAAGCGGAAACCGGCGTGATCATCCGGCCATCCGGGTCGACAAAGCGGCAGGGGGCAGTGGCCGCCGCAGCGAAAAGGTCAGGTGACAAGAGCCGCGCAGAGAAGCTTTTCCTTTCTCGTGGTCGTGATGCTATAGCCATAAAGCATCAAAATGTTACCGCGCCTGGTGCGAATTTTCTCTCCATGGTCACAGACAGGCTCACAGCGTATCTGCTGTCGCCGTCACTGCTATGCCGGTAAGGGTAATGTGACGGTTACACATCTCCGAAGATGTCATTCTGAACAGTGAACACTGACGGGTTTTTCACGCCACAGCAAGTGATGCTGCCGTGCTGGTTTCAAAATATTGCGCAGATTAGTGCATAAACAACGTAAAATGATCAACAGTAGCGTTTCTTCTCTGGGCAAAAATGAACAGTGCTGTATTTGATGCAAGCGTGGCGTCTGAGCCGAAAAATCCCAGCTCAGGGGTGCATGGTCCACGACGCAGAAAGCAGGGGCTCCATTTGCGAGCTGCAAAGCATCGCTGCATCGATTTTTCTCGCTGTGCGTCGCAGCTTAATTCATTTTCTGTGCCTGCGCACCGCAGCAAGATCACATGAACGCACCAAACTCCTCATAAATTATTCACAGGGCACCAGCCCCACCTCTCCATGATGTGCCCTCTGGCCCCTCTCTCGTCGCTCGCTCGCTGTCTGGCACGCTGGTATAGAGCCAGGCACTAGTACCAAAGATGGCATCCGTTTTTTCGTCGCTCGCTCGCTGTCTGGCGGCTCCCTCCTGCTGCTGCTCCCGTATGTGAGCTCGAGTGCTCGACTAGTTTTGTAGAGCGAAGATCATAGCGAGAAAAATCTCTTTGCCTGGCCCAGAGATTCCTCGCAAACCCAGTAGAAAAAACGACATTTTTCAAGTTGTTTCCTTGCTGCTGGATCTATCACCTCCGCATTTTGTAACACTTCCTTCTTTCTCAGTGCTATCCTACAACTGCAGCTAGCAGAACTAGGAAATCCAGGAGAGAAATCCTTCCTTGTCTCTGCTCATTCGGCCCAACCTTCGTAAGCAGAAGCTGAGCCAAGAACTAACATAGCAAGATCTTGGTCCTGTAACTTCTGTTACATTAGCACCAGCTCAGCTGTGCGGAAGAGACAAGAAATCGTCCCAAAGGATCTTCCGAGGCACCTTCAGCAGCCGCGAGATTCGCATCTTGAGTCCTGCTGCTGATACTTCTTCGGTGAAGTAGAGATTCAGCGGCTGGCCGTGAAGCCAAGTGTCCGGCGATGGCGGCGGCGCTGGAGTGCTGGTCGGGGAGGCCGAGCACCGACGAGGAGATGGTGGAGCAGGTCCTCATGAAGCCTCACGGCCGCTCCGACGACTCCCTCCCGACGTTCGCCGACTCCGCTGGCCCTGGCGAGCCGGCATCGGCGCCGGTGCCGCCCAAGAAGTGGCAGCGGCTGGGGCGCAACTTTGCCGGGGCCATCGCGGCGTTCAAGAACACGCTGAACTTGGACGGCGGCGGTCTACCCCGCGACCCCTCGCCACGCGCCGAGAAGCCGCCACCGCTCCTGCTCCGAGGCCTAGCGCAGCTCTACTCTCGCGGCACGGCCAACCAGCAGCTGCCGGAGAAGCTCGTCGCCGACCTCCGTCGCCACTTCGATGCTCTTCCCAACAGGTCAGCCAGCCAGTGTCCCCAAAGTCCACCTTTTTTTCTGTTTTTATTGGACGCCCAAATTTGGCACTGATGCAAGATGCACATATCCACCTTCTCACCATTTTTTTTTTTGTGGCAAAAAGGAGCTGCAACCCAAGGCTAATTGATGTCAGCATCCGTATTTAGGCAGTAAAAATAGCTCCATAAACTTCCAGCGATTCGATACATGAATTGATGTGCTATCTTCGTCGGCAATTTGTTCCCATTTGATCAGCTGAGCCTGACTGGTTGCTGACAAGCAAGAGTTTCGTTTTTGCAGCTATGCACAGGCAGGATTTGACATGAAAGATGTCCTCTTGCATGCCCGCCTAGTAGAGCAGGCAATGGGTGAGGATCAGCCTGCAGTGAGCATTGAGGGAGTTCATGGCAACAATTGCAGAGGTGGTGGTGGAGAGGGCACTGATTTTCAGCTCACTTTTGCTTGCATTGCTCCACTTTCATGGCAGTCAATGTCGGGTTCACTTGATAGCCCTTTATTCTGCTGCAAGAAAATCCAGATCTTTGAGAAGAGAGGATTGACACTTGGTGTGGTCATCATACTTGTGCAGTCTGGTAACGAGGCACACTTCAAGAACCGGGTTGAGTCTGCACTGAAATCACTGGTGAAGAAACAGAGGAAGAACAGTGGTGGTGTGAAAATACCATTTGGGCTTTGTGGTTGTCAAGAAGAAGGATCAAGAAACTTTGATGAGGAATCAATATTTGATCCAGACGATGGTCAGGTACTGGACAATGAGCCAACTAGGAGACCTCAGCTTCCCAGTCCCCTGCCACAATCATCAATCTTTGTCTCTGTAGATGAATGGCAAACCATTCGATCTGGTGGTGAGGAGCTTGGCCGCTGGATGATCCGTTCTGAAGAGATTGAGTTCATTGATTGGGTTGGCGCAAATTCATTCAAAGGGGTCTATAGAGGAAAAAAGGTTTGGGTCAATAAATTGAGGGGTTGTGACATGGGAAGTGCTTATGATGTTGAGATTCGTCAAGATTTGCTGCAGCTGATGAGCTGTGGCCAGAGGAACATTCTCCAATTTCATGGTATCTGCTTCAATGACAACCATGGTCTCTGCATAATGACAAGGATGATGGAAGGGGGATCGGTTCATGATATTATTATGCAGAGAAACAAGAGACTGTCACTCCGAGACACGATTAGGATCGCTCTTGATGTAGCTGATGGTCTGGCCTTTATGAACAGCTATGGCATCGCGTATCGTGATCTCAACGCTCGAAAAATCCTGCTAGACAGGCAAGGGAATGCTTGCCTTGGAGATATGGGAATTGTTACCCCTTGTAATAATGTGGGTGAGGTCACTGAGTATGAGACATCTGGATATCGATGGCTGGCTCCAGAGGTTAGTTTACTGTTGCCTAGATGGCACTCTTACTGAAAGCGAGATGTTCTGCTCTAGCATGTTAGAAATTCTCGCTGGACATAGTTGCTTTATTTTTAATTATTGAAGTTGGCTGTTACCTATGCCACTCTTGGTGAAAGTGAGATTTTCTGTTCGTGCATATTAGTCGCTTTATTTTTAATTGCTAGGATTCATCTATTATGAAATGATACAGTTTTCTAGTGGTAGCAACTAGGATCAGGAATGATTTAAGATCTCGTTATCATATCATTTAGGTGCGTGTTCCCTGGCACTTTAATCAGATCATACAATTTTTGTTTACGAAGGGGAAAAAGGTGTGTTTACTAATTGGTAGAAAATATCTTTGGCGATGTGTGTTGCCTTTTCTTTCTGGATTCATATTTCCTTTAGTAGAGATTAGCAAGTCAGGTAATCATCTCATGCCCACTTAGTAGTTCATCCCTGTAACCATGAGAAATGAATTCTGGTCTTGTATTGTTTTCTTCTTCCTTCTTTGGCAGTCACTCATAAAACAGATAGTCTTTGGAATAAAATCGAAAAATCAACAGTACTCTGAAATAAGTTGTCTGCTAGTATTTTATATCATATCAAAATAGTCTTTGCTAAGTTGCCATAATGCTGCCCACAGATCATTGCTGGAGACCCTGAAACTGTCTCTGAGACCTGGATGAGCAACGTCTACAGCTATGGAATGGTTCTCTGGGAGATGGTCACAGGAGAGGAGGCATACTCCACATACTCACCGGTGCAAGCAGCAGTGGGAATTGCCGCCTGCGGGCTGAGGCCGGAGATCCCAAGAGACTGCCCTCATGTGCTGATGTCACTGATGAACAGGTGCTGGGACAATTCCCCTTTTAAGCGCCCTCAGTTCTCCGAGATCATATCTATCCTACAAAGGCAGACCGTCAGATAGGTCGTCTTTTCCCTCCCTTTTTCTTGTATGCTATGTATCAGTTTGGCTTGGCTGTACGCCTAATCATGCAGGAAACTGCATAAGAGAGAATATAACATATGTGCAAAGGCTTGTTACATTGCTCACATTTCATCTTCCCTACAATATTTGGGTATCTTGGAACTGTCTTACAGAAAGTGACATGAAAATGAAAGAACATAGGGATTTAATAGAAAGAAGTTTCAATCCTCTACATCACGCTTCAGTGCTTATTAAAAGGCCCCCAAACCATATGATGCTACAATTGGATGCAGACTGGTGCGGGGTAGTGGTATGCTAATGCTACAGTGTTGGATCTACCGGTGCTGGTCTTTGGGACAGGTCAAGATCTGTTGAGATTCTTTCTTTGACCTGCTCCGGATTATGGCTTGGCAATTTGGGGCAGCATTGAGGAACTGGAACAGCACATCATGTCCGCATCTGTTTCTTATACTACTACATGACTGATGAACTATGTGATCTCGTGGCCACCGTTTGGCGTCTCATTTTCACGGAACAGTGCCGACCAACGACTTTTGTCCACCTCTTTTGCTCTGATTCTATGCCCTCCATTTGAGGGATACTGAGCCAGCCCTAACCTCTCGAACAGTGCGGGTTACATTCCCAGAAAAAAAATCCGTGGCATGAATGATTATTGTGGCCTCAATTATCTCGCGTGTACGTCGGTGCATCCAACAACCAGCAAGCCAGCTTAATGCTAGTAGTAGTAGTGTGTATGGCCTTAGATCTGCTTCCGTGCTTGGAGTAGAGACCGTAATTGCTGGTTCCGTGTAGATCTGGGCCAGGTGCATGGGAGAAGCGTGGTAGAATGGCGCATGGCCGGACTTTCATTTGAGCATCTTGATTGAAGGACCATCGTCACGGGATTCACGGCCAAAATCTTCCAAGCAAAGCCAGAACATAGAAGCAACAGCGCGCGGCCAAATTCAGCGCCTGAACGGGACCCGTTCACCGGGTTGGCGGCCACTTGCGCCCCTCCATCGGCGAGTAACCGCCGTTGTTTCACGGCCACGGCAGCGACGAGATTGTCACAACCAGCGGCAGGGACGGGACCGCTCGGGTTTGGACCACTTACGCACCAAAGCTGGCAGCGAACGCGCGGCTGGCGCGGCGGAGACGCGCTTTGCTCACATGGAACCGGAACCGGAACCGGAACCGGAACCTGACGCTGGCTGCTGGACGGCTCGTGGACACTGGACAGGCACAAGATGGACCGCGGCAGGAGCAGGAGCATCCAATGCTGCGGGCCTGCGGCGACCGTGCTACGCCCGTGCGACAAAAGATCCTTGCGTAAACTTTGACACAGTACTCATAAAAGGCTCGTCAGCAGAACTTTTTCATAAATTTCTTCATGCAGCCATCAGATCCTCACGCAACCCTCGACGAAATGCATTTACGCCGTCATCAGCTCCATGACTCCGGCCGTGCGTTGCCAGCAGCAACCGCAATTGTCAGTGTACGTTGTAGTATAGAAATGACGGGTGTATGCAGCGTTGCAGTCTGTACAAGGAAGACGAAGCACTGATCTGCAGAGTACAAACCACAGATCTGAAACAATATGGCGCCGTGTAGTACAGCCGTGGAAGCCGAGAACTGGATCGCACAGGTTTGTAGGAGTAGGCCAACAAGACAAAGTCAAGTGTTCTGAACCGTAACAAAAGAAACACCACCACTATCATCATCTTAGGGCTGCAGCTGAGTCAACACTGGCATCCATCTCAAACAGTTCTGTTGACTGGTGAAAATGTCAAGTGAAGAAAGATGGTGGGTCGGCTGGTAAAGGGCTTAAAACCATCCACCCACGAATATTCCATGAGCGTAACAAATACGGGAGATCAAGAACTATGTTTCTCAGCTTTTTTACTTATTTCCAAAGATCATTGGAATTAAAAATCTGAATGATCTACTCAGATATGGGGCAGGCTTCCTCAAAAGCTTGCTGCTCCTTACGGCAAAAGTCGAATTCGTTGGTGTAGTAGTACATGCAACCAGCATAAGCGTCCATCTCCTTGGGGCACTTTTGGTGAAGTTGTTTCAACCTGGTAATGTAAAAATGATTGCGATGAGTCAGAGCGATAAGTTTAAATGGAAACCCTATTGCCCAAGTACGCAAAGACATTTTTAGCAACAAAGCAAACAAAGCCTAGTGAAAGTGCAGCGTCTTAAACATCTATGTAACTTACAGACGTGACAGACTTGATGGAAACCATGTTGTTCAAAGAAACAACAAAGACAAAAGCGCAGGGAAAAAAACAATGCAGAGGGGAAAATGATGCCCTTGAAACTCAACTAAAAGAAATCTACTACCTCCATCCCGAAAGTAAGTCGTTTTAGGAGTTGGGCATGGGCATTGAGGAGAAGAAAAGTATAGAGTACACACATAAAAAAAAAGAAATACTACTGTCAGATAGCTTTCATCATATCATATCTCACTAACATGTGAGCCTGGGACAGCCTCAATGAATAATGTAGAACATGAACTTAACAATACAAACCATTTTTCTTTTAGAGAAGATACTTTCAAAATTAATAATGTATAAGCCTGTATGTTACTTATGCCACATGTAGCCTATATGAACTTAATGCTCAAGAAGCATACCCACACCCAGCCCAAAAAATTGATATATGGGGGGTATTACCACAGAAATTCAGATACCCTTCCAACCACTCAGACATGCAAAACAAAAGGGCTTTGTTTTGAAGATGATCTATCACGTAGATGTCAGCCTCTTAAGCACAGTTCAGATACTTATGGTCACTAAGTGAGTTAAGCTATAATTCTGTCAATTTTGGGTATGCTAGGGGCTTCACTAGTCACTATTTAATCCACTATGGTCTATTACATTAGAATTAGTAAGTTACTAGTTGGAAAACGTGATTAAGGTTTAGCTACACACAATATGGTGCATGCAAGCTTGCTTTAGGAAATGAGCACAGCAGAATCAAAATCTACCAGCCTATCATGGAACAGTATCAAACAAATAAATGTTATAATTATACAGAAAAATAAAAGTTAGATGCTTATCATAGAGTTGAAGGTGAAACAACTAAGAAAAAACACAAACATTTATAGGCTGAAAAGGATAAACAATCTTTGGAGGAATGTAATGTAGTCTATCTAGATATGAAACCATTTTGTTCATTTCTTAGATGACTCTGACATCAAAATAAGCTATGGGGCGGTGAGTGTGATATACTAATTTATCATCCCCTAGCTAAAACATGTGACAGTTAGAAATCATCAATTTATCTCTTATCATTGCATGTGTAATGCTACTAGGATTTCAGCACCCTCTCATTATGTCATTTGATCATTAGTAATTCACAACTGTGTATCTGCGGGGGAGCTTTGTGACCATGAGTTCACGGGTTCTAGTCTTGGAAACAGCCTCTTGCGGAAATGCCGGGAAAGGCTATGTACAAAAGATCCAAAGTGGTCAGACCCTGCTTAAGTGGGAGCTACGTGCACCAGGCTGCCCTTTTTTATTTTTCACAATTTTATATCTCAAATAAGTTAGCAAATCGTAGTTCATATCAACTCCATATAGAATATTCTCACAAGATGCCATCCTTGCTCACAAATTTCTTATTAATGCAGCTTATCACTCAGTAAAAACAGATTATCCCAACATCGGCAAAAGAGTTGCATAGTCACTGCAGCTTACTGTATACACTTTACCACATACCAGCTACCGATTACCCATTAACCTAGAAGAACTGCT
>BCLG01004916.1:0-29872 GCA_001602295.1 Zoysia matrella | reverse complement strand
CAGACGGAACGGTAACAATTACTCCGACAAGACGGTTGTCAGAGCACGTCCGGCAGGCGACATGACGCGGGCGTGCGAACCGTCGCGCCCACGATACCGTCCGATGGAGTTCGAGCCAACCGCCCGGATCGACCGACGGTTCAAATTCCTGGACGGCCCGATTGCCCTCCGCGTGGAGGCACGGGAGCCGTCCGATCCCGTAACCGCAACGGCGGGTCCAAATAAGGGGAGGCGACCAAACGAAACCCCTCACGTATGGCTGACCGACAGCCAAGGCCGCCGGTCCAAACCATACGTTCAGGCGCTGATCACGGTCAAGCCTAGGCGCGACGCTGATCATGGGCAGGAACCGCATCGAACCAGTCCGACCTAGGCGTCTCACTGAACGAAAGACCGAGAACGACCTCGGCCCGACCTCTAAGGTCGGAACGATGCGTGCACGCAGAACGAAACTCCTTGCGATCGACTGATCGACAACCGAGGCCACCGGGCCAATTCAAACAATCGGTCGCTGATCATGACCTCGGTCTAGGCACGACGCCGACCATGGACAGCGCCTCGAAGCCAGCTCTCCAGGCGCCCTACCGAGCGTAAGGACCGGAATCGACCTCGGTTCGACCTTAGCCATCGGCACGATGCCTGGCTGATTCCCCGGGTCGCTCTAAGACCGGGTGACGACCCGGCGGAGCGGTTCCGATACGATCAACCGCCAACGAAAGGTGGTCCGCATAACGATTCAGCCCACGACTGACCCTTTGGGTCGCTCGAGGGCTCGGGGGCTACGCCCTACGGGCGCGCTCGTGCGCACCCGTAGGAACGCAACAAACTTTCGGAACGACCAGCCCGACGCCGCCTCAATCAGAGACATCGAGCGGCATCAGGCTCGGGGGCTACTGTCTGGATCACGTACCCCAGGTACCCAACAGATCGCACTCCAACGGGAGAAAGTCGGGGGTCGGATGGCACGGGCTCCGACCCCTCAGCGACGACCTACAGCGGCCATGTCTTGGCCGCGCAGGGGCGCGAAGACCCCGGGCTCCGAAGATCGACCCCCGAGAGCGACCCCCAGAAGGTAGGTACCGCGTTATGGTACATTTACCCTGGTGACCAGCTGCCATCCGTCCCGACGAGACAGGACGAGATTCACCACAGCGACACTCCAGCAGAAAGCTGCGACGGCTGCCAGACGCGACGGGACAGCACTGTAGCCGGCGCAGTAGCGCCGGACGAGCATCACGGTACCCGCCGCTGTGTCCGACGGGACGGGTCATGACCACGTCTGGACGGAACGAAATGATGTCGACAACGACGAAAGGGCCCACCTGTCGGCGAGACGGCAGGATCGCGTAGGGCCTATTGCCTGTAACCCCAGGGCCCCTCCTATATAAAGGGAGGCCCGGGGAACGATAGAGAAAAGGGTCGAACACCACCACAAGCAACAGCCACAAACACACGAAAGATAAACTTGAGCCCCATCAGAGCCCGGGAATCCTTGCACCATTCCGAGCAAGCACCCTCCATTCTCCCACGTTCTGGGTCCTCCCGCGAAGAGAGGTTCCCGTCTTGTAACATTATCCCTGAGATAATCCGCTCCCTGGACGTAGGGTATTACACCGTTCGGGTGGCCCGAACCAGGCAAAAATCCCCTTGAGTCTACCTCAGATTAGGCCATATCGTATCCGAAGGCATACCATCCCCCACGATCGTATATTTGCTGTGCCGGTGGTCAGAACACCGACACATAGGATTTAATTTATAGGTCCTTATCACAGGCTCAAATGTCCTGCCGATGCCCTCCAGATTTGGTGTCGAAGGTGATGCTCCAAGTCAAGCAGGTACGTCATGGCAGGTCTGCTCTTCTCACCTATTTTTTTCTCATGTTCCCATCACCTGTTTATTGTTTGTGCATGTAAGGAAACATCATATATGATTTATGTTCTAACAATATAATAAATTTTGCTTGCTTAGTTGTTTTCTCTGTTAGTGGAAAATTGTTTAGTAGATGACAGTGTTGTATACCAGTATATTGCAACTTTTATAGCTTATTAAATATTGACAACAATTGTTAGAAAAAGGTTTTCAGTATACGAAATGATTTGATATGGTTATCCGATTCTATTTTTGCATCCAATAAGACAATGCAACTTCAATTGTCGATCTTTTAGTTACTGATTATTCCTTGAGATTGGTGATATCATCATCTTCTTTTACACATGACCTTTGCGTTTTGGATTTGGATTTGGATTTTTTTCGTATTTTAAAATATTAAAAAATCCAAAAATTCAGGTAGTACTCCTCGATGTTTAGGGCTGAGTGCCTCTTTTTCTTTGTGTCTGGAGAGATTGCAATAATGTTGTGGCTGATGCCTTGATATGATAGAATTAAAGAAAATGAGGTGCCTCTCATATCCCTCTTTTTGCTGGAGTCCCATACTTATCGTTCATTCTTTGCTCTTAGCAATATATAATCTGACATTTTTATTATGTGACAATTTTTAGACTTTGCAAGGATTTTCCTTCAATCCTCATCTTAGATGAGTTAAATCTATATTTGCTTCTCCATCACTAGGTAAGATGAATCAATACTCTTTTCTATTTTATGTTATCCTCATACGAAGATATCAGATATGCATTGTAATTTCCTATGTTAGGTTATGTAATTTCTTATGTTGGGCTTTATATTGTTTCTATACTGAAATAAAATATATCAGAATAGAAATTTTTGTCCCATGAGTACAATTTTGTGTAAGATGAACCATACAGCATGGGTATTATAGCTGTCATTTCGAGCTGTTTTTTTTTCTTACACGCATGGCATGGTAACTCTAGGTTTTATTCTACATATATCTCTGTTTTTAGAACAATAATCAGTAGGTCCTCGCTATTTCTTTCACATATATCTGGTAGATGAAAAGGTTTCATTGATATCCATTGAATTATATTTTCATATCATTTTATAAGCATGCATAAATTCTCGGAGCAACGCACCGGAAAATCATCTAGTTGGCTTTAGTTTTCACCCCTAGTTGTTGGGGTGGTCTTGCCTGGCGAGGGCCTGTATGGGAGAGCAGCGGCACCATTGTTAGGGGACGTGCACAAGTGGAGAAAGAAGCGTTTCCGCGAGGTGGTGACAGCGCTGGTAGGATCATGGGAGAGCAGCGGCACCATTGTTAGGGGACGTGCGCAAGTGGAGAAAGAGGCGTTTACGCGAGGTGGTGACAGCGCTGGCAGGATCATCAGTGTAACTAGATGGTTCCCCGGCGCGTTGCCGCGGGAATTTATAATTCTGATGATGATTTGTTATGGTAGGATGAAGAAAAGTTAAAAGAAAATAATCATAATAGATAAAAAAAAATTAAAACATATGAGAATTATTTAATAAAATTCATTTGAGCTCATAGGATATAATGATTAATCATATTTGCTTGAAATTTTAAAGTTTTTTTAGCTGTGTTTATTAATGAAATTTGAATGGAGCATCCAATTATCATCAGTAGATTGGTCAAGTTGCAAGGTCTAAAAGTTTTGAGTTAAGATTTAAAAAAACAATAGTAACTAACTCAAAACAACAACTTAATAAAGTCGAGTTCTTAATACTATACGACAAGGACTCTTACCTAATACAGTGCAAAGAGTCTCCTTCAGCAGCAAAATTTTCTAAATGATTCTTGAGAGCATGCAGCAGGGCAAAATGCACCCAGTCAATGAAAGCATTCACATGCGTGTAGTGCGTCCACAAATGTTCCAAGGGGAAACGAATCAGGAATAGCTCTTTGGTAAATGACCTCAAGCAAGACTAGACTACTAAAAAGTCGAGAACAGGGAGACTTCCATAATCCAAACTTTGTGACGACGGCGACAGCTCAGGCTTTGGTGGCACCCTTTTGACCGCAGCATTCTGCCTGGGAGACGGAGCGATATCGAGCGCTCCCGTTCGCTCGATGAAGCTTTGTTTAGACCACGGTGGCGTCGTGGCGGCCTTCGCCTCGGCCTCGGTGATGCCTACGGTGGTCATAGCCTCCATCTCAACCACGCGCGCAACTGCCTTCGCCTGCTGCAGGGATCTGAACGGAGGCATGGGCGCCAAGTTGGGCCTCCGTTTCTCCATCGGCGCCACGGCCACGACCGCCAGGACAATGTCATCACCCGGCACTTGCTACGTGGGGGCTCCTCCCCATCTGTAAGGGAGACTAAGGAGGGCGCTCTACCATTGGTGACGGTGTGGGGGTTGTGCCAGCGGCCTGCCTTGTTTCTTGAACTAGGATGGTGCGGCCGCGTATAGGGTACGGGTGGATAGAGAAAGAGGGAGGGTCAGATTGAGCAAAGGTGGATGGGAGGCGGGAATTAAATGGAGGATGGCAGTCGGTGGGAGATGAAAGGGAGGGAAAAAAGTTAAATAGAAAGGTGTAGAATAAACGGTCAGGATCAATTGGAGCATCATGATTGAACGGTGCAAACAAAAAAGATGATGTGGCTTGATGAGAATTCTGCTTTGATAGTTAGTGAGTTGTACAAATATATATATTATAGATTAGAGACATGTTACAATACTTGTAATTAATCAGAATCATTATTTGATTAGATCTGATGATTAAAAATAACATAGTATCTAATTAAAAGTACTAAAATAATGGATCCGATACCAAAAATAATAGACTTGATACCAACTTTTTAAAATTAATGATTGAGATTAATTGAGAAGACAGATACTTCTAGTACCTTCCAAACACCTTAATATGTCTAGTGTAATTAAAAATAAGTCTGACAAAATTTTAAGTTTTCTTGTGGAAGTTTGGGCATGTTTGGTTAGTAGACAAATTTTACCACACCAGAACTTCAGCGCGTCACACTATGGTAACCATTTGCTTCATTACCAAAGTTTTAACGTGCTGCACTTGCTTAATAAAACTCTAGTTTATGCCAATTTTATTCACCGAGCACCCCCACTCTTAAGGTGTAGCAAATTTTGGCAATCATCCAAATAGACCTAGATGTCTTTCCCAGTTTTCAGGTTGTGGTAGTTCTTTAGGTTTTCAGCTAAAGAAGAGCATCTTTAAAAGCTCCCTATTAACTCCTCTTAAATTAAGTTCCTAAATCAAATTATAAAAAAAAAAATGATAAAACAACCTCTCCCAATACTTGCAACTCACAGTGACCGGTTGTTCACTACATTCAAATTTATTTAAAAGAGCTATCAAAAAAGATGACTAAATTAGACTTAGAAATTTTTTTGACTAACCTCAAAAAAATATTTTTGAGGTGATTTTTTAGAAAACTATTAAAAATGC
Source organism: Zoysia matrella (assembly GCA_001602295.1). Lineage (NCBI taxonomy): Eukaryota > Viridiplantae > Streptophyta > Magnoliopsida > Poales > Poaceae > Zoysia > Zoysia matrella. The sequence continues at coordinate 24,585 of BCLG01004916.1, read as the reverse complement.
TCTAAAAACAGTAACTTTTCGGCGCTCTCAATTCTGACACCACCATGAGGTACATATGAGCCTTAGAACGGTAACATCTGATTCAAACAGCACTCGATTAACATTGGAGTTATTACCAGCAGCAGGTATTTGTTTTTAAACTGAAAAAATGAACTAAAATTAGTGAGAACCAGATCAAAATGGAGCTAAATTTCTATTTATTTTTAACTAAAATTTAAGAAGGACCATATTTATTTGTGAAATGATCACCTGAAGGAATACTGGACCTAAACTTGGGAGTTGCGCATACTGCTCCACGAATTTCCATGATAATGTTCATAACCCCCGAAAACCAGCCACTACCTACCAATATTGTCCCTTTATTTTTTTGGGGAAGGGGGGTGGTGTGACAAGAAAACATACGAGGATGATTTCTAGTCCAATAGCAGTTATGTACGGACTGTAAAATGCTGTACAATCTTAAAAGGCAGAACTGTCGCAGGTTTTAGTTGTGTTTCATGAATCCCATCAGCAATGTATCCAGCTGCATGCAACTTCGCTGCGACCTGCAAACCGGATCTCTACCGCCAATGCAGTACAGCTTTCGGTTGTGCTATTTTACAAGTGGTTAAGTTATTACAAAGCATCGCGGCGACCGAACCATCGCTCATCTCATGCCTGTTAAACGGTGAAGTTTGCTGGTGTGGGGTATTGGCCAGGGACAGGTGGTCCTGCTGCATGTACAGGAGGGCCGAAATTGAAGGGGTGGTTGAACATGCAAGCCGGACCGTACTTGCAAACACCGAAGCGACCATAGTATGTGCACACGGGCTGATCCTGTAACAAAATAAGAAACTTATCAGACCAGTGTTATCAGAATAGGTTATTGAGCTTATAACAAGTTAAAATTAGCAACATGCAAATCATTTGCGTGAGCTTAAAATAGCACGCATGTCGCACTGCAGCCTATCCCAAGGCGGAGATGTCGAAAACAGACTAGAAGTGCTCCATTCTTTTCTATCCTTTTAAGTCAAATTGCATGTAATAATAAGGTACAATTGATGTATGGTCCAAATACTAGTGAATAACAGGTGCAATCATAAGAGCTATCACCTTAATGATGAAAATAAACTGATTGGATAGAAACTTACAGGCTTGATAGGCAAGCCAAGAGGGCTAAGACCTGTTACTGGCTGCACATGCAGTCGAGACCTTGGATGATGATATCTGCATTTCATCTTGTATTTGCAGAAACCACTTCTTAAAAAATGCTGGCATTCAGGTTGGCCAGGTCTCTCTGGATAGTCTTCAGTAGGCACCTGCTGATGTCCTGGTATATCTGCTGTGCTGTACATCTGATGATTTAAATGAGGTGGATAATGCTGGAACGGGACACCAGGTGGGTAATACGGATTCAAAGGAACCTGAAAACAATATCCACACATCAAATAGTTATCGAAGGGAAGGCTTGAGCATAGATCTTTTAGTAACAGAAATTGAAGTGAAAAAGAAGACAGAATGACGCAGTTTTGTGTATAATACTCCAGCAGAAAAACATAATGCCATGATTTCCAAAAGAAAGGCAAATGTCAGAACTGTCAAGGAAGCAATAACAACAGGGCCTGGATTTCTGACATTAGTGGAGCAATTTCAGTAGAAAATATGGTGCAAATGCTGTTTATTCGGAACAATCAGCACATGAGGGGCTACTCTTTCTGAGACTTGTGAAGGAATTTGGAGAACTTGGGGGCCACTGATATGCCACTTCTTTCTCTGGTTGGTTGCTCACAACAGGTGCTGGAATGCAGACATGCTAGCTAAGAGAGGCTTAGATCAACCGGAGCGCTGCCCCTATGATCAAGAGGATAAAATTGATCATATTCTGTTCTAGTGTGCTTTCAGTCAGCAATTCTGGTTTCTCCTTAACCAGTCAGGGTTGCAAGCTCACATCAGTTGGAGAGGAGAGACAATTTTGGGAGTTAGCAGGAGCTCGCGGGTTCAAGCTCATAGCTGCCCCTTTTGATGGAGGCTAAGGTGGTCGTGTTTTTAGTTTGGTCGGGTTAGTGAGGTCAGTGGTCCCCTAAACCTCAGATGCGCTGGGTTAGCATGACTGTTGTGTGCCGTGTGGGGTCTCACCATTTTCCTCCTTAATATTAGCAAAATACTAAGTAGATAACAGGACATCACCTTTTCTATTCGCATGATATAAACAAGGATGGAAATGAGTGCCCATGGGTCCAGGCGTCCCATCAAGTTTGGCATGTCACATGTTTCAAAAACGTCAAATTATGTATCTATAGGACAAGTCAAAGAAATCTATAAAATTTAGTATCAAGTTCATTGCCCTCTTTGTGATCAAGCGGGTGAAACAATTCAACATCTCCTAGTCTCATGTGTGTTTGCACGTCAAGTATGGACAGCTGTTCTGCATCAGCTGGTGCTGACTACAGCGGCACCACAATCTACAGCAGCATACTTATCAAGCTGGTGGTGTTCAGCTCTCAGAAGAATACCTCAGGCTTCTTGGAAAGGCTTCAACTCTCTAATCATCATGGTAACCTAGGAGATTTGGAAGGATAGGAACAATTGTGTCTTCAATGCTGGCTCCACTGATGTTTCTTGTGTCCTACAGATGGTGGAAAAAAAGGTGGGCTTGTAATGTGCTGCTGGAGCAAAAGCGCTCCAGGATTTTCTTGTAGGATCGCTGGTTAGTGACCCTACCTAGAAGAAAGTAGCAGGTCGTTGTTGTTTTAGTTGTCGGGGGTGTGTTTGTGGTTTTTTTAAGAGAGGGGGGTGGTTCTTTGGCCCGCTCCTGTGTACTCGCTTTTCTCTTCTCTTAATGAAATGAAACGCAATTCTCCTGCGTTTTCGAGGAAAAAAAATCTCGAAAAAAAAATCTTAGACCCCAAGAAAAAAAACACAGGAATCAAACTGGATGTGGCTATGTGCTAAAAGCACCAGTGATGTTTTTTGAATCTCAATGTCAAAGATTAACAGAAATTTATTGTTTTTAAGCAATAGAAATTTAATTTTTACAAGATTAGGGTTCATAGAAAAACAAATGGAGAGGAAAACCGCATCCAATATTCTTAATGTGCTAACCAATTTTAGTCAAAATCACCAGTCTACTTTTTAACTTACACACATATTTCCTGATAAACAGTAAAATGGTACTCCCTCCGTCCCTTTTTATAAGTCGTTTTGGGTCCGGGCACGGGAATTAAGAAAAGTGAAAAAGATGGGATATTCTGAAAGAGGGGAAAGAGAGAGTGGAGATGTATTGGGAAAAGAAAAAGTTGTCACGGGAAGTGAGAACGACTTATAATTTGAGAAATTTTGAGGAGTCCAGAGCAACTTATCATTTGGGACGGAGGGAGTATAAGATACCATATAAAGAAAGGAATCCAAAAATTGTGAACAAACCAGCAAAATAAAGTAAAACAATTTTGTTAATAGTAACATCGAATATGCTAATTGCAACAGCTTAAGTGAAAGAAATATTTACCTGATGGTACCCACTCCAGTCAGGAGATGGATACACTCCCTGAGGTGGCATCATTCCTGCATTGTATTGTTGTGCTGGAGCGACAAAAGGAACATGCTGCTCATTCATTGCTCTCTGGTTGGGCCATATTGGAACACTTGTCTGAGAAGGTGCTTGGACATTTTCTTGTGGAGTATCACTATTCTCATGTTCCAACACTGGTTTTTTTGAAGACACATTACTAGGATCTGGATGGTGGAACTTGCAGTTTATTGAATATTTGCAGCTACCAGTGCGCATATAGAATAGGCACTCCTTTTCCCCCTGCAAGAATAAAATAACCATGATTTATCAGAACTTTATATACCTTTCAAATATATCGTCTCGACCTTAACTTCCATACAAAGGTACACGAAACAGAGAAATACATCCATATTGTTTACAATTTTCATGTTATTTTTGGTGATGAGTTGATTATATTTGCATTGCACTTCGTGGTATGCTGTGCATGCTATCCTTAAAAAAAAAGGTAATAAACAAAACTCAAACATGAGGATAAAAGCTGCAGAACCAAGAAAGACTTACTGGACGCAATGGCAGACCTAGAAAGTTCAGATCAATCTTTTCAGCCTCAGGTTTCCCTTCTTTTCCCTCACGGTGAAGGTTTTTGCAAGCTTTTCCAAATTTGCACCCTCCTGGTGTTGCATAATACTGGAAGATACATTATATTAAAAGGGTAGATAGGATAAGAGTATTATCATCATGAACTAACTCCTCAGACTAGAGACTTTATGTAAGCTGTGTCAGTTTTGCTGTCTGTTACCTATTATGATAATCAAAATCAAACGAAAGTAAAACTAACTTGCCAAGAAAAATAGAGGCGCAATGCAAAGAACAGTTAACAACATCAGAAGGCCATTGAATTAAAGATAGTATTGCATAACTGGAAAAAAAAAACAAATAATGAAGCTTCTGAAAGCCCAACTACAGCTCTAGACACAATAAGGGTGGAGACATAACATTGGGACACTAAGCATCTACCAATTAATCACATTTAGTCCAGGTCGGAATAAGAGTCGAGACAGGACAGGTGGTTAACAATTTCATGGAGCTGGCCCTCGCTCCTCAGCCTAATTATCAATTAAATTAGTACAGCATATTTTATCTAGTATTCCTATTTTTTACATAGAGCTAACAAGTTAATTCTAGAGGAAAAATAACCTTTGTAGAACGTGGGAGGAAAATAATGTTGAAAAGAAGAGGTTCGTTATGATGCTTGAGGGAAACCAGAGGTACCTCTCCCCCTCCCCCTACTCCTTAATTAATAGTAGCCCTTGATATTTAAAAAAGTACCAAGAAGGATGGGGCCGATCAAGCATCAGATTTCTGTCCAATAAGTCTAGTACATAGCTTTGCAAAGCTTCTTACTAAGATTTTGACAAATCAGCTGGCCGGAAGGCTTCATGAAATGGTTTCGGTCAATCAAAGTGCTTTTATTAAGGGCCATTTTATTCAGGATAACTTCATGTTGGTGCAGCAAATAGCAAGACAGTTACATCAGTGCAAACAAACTCATCTTTTGCTCAAGCTCGACATCACCAAAGCCTTTGATTCAGTCTCCTGGCCTTTTCTCTTGCAAGTGTTACGACAACTAGGCTTTGCACAAATCTGGACAGAGATTATTTTTGGGTTATTATCTTCCTCAACCATTTGAAATTATGTTGAATGGAATTACTAGATAGCAGATTAGTTATCATAGGGGACTTTGGCAAGGCAATCCTTTATCCCCCATGTTATTTATTCTGGTAATGGATGTTCTCGGCCGTTTGTTTGCCAAGGCTGCTGCAGGTCTTCTACAGCCCTTCTCAACACGACACACGACAACTTCAGCACCGAGTCTCTCTCTCTCTCTCTCTCTATGCTTCCTCAAACATGAAGCTGCTGAAATTTTTGTAGTCTTGCAAATCTTACAAATTTTCGGAGAAGCTTCAGGGCTTCAAACTAATGTTCAAAAGAGTAATGTCTACCCTATCCATTGTGGTGAGGAAGAGTATGCACTTTTGCAGCAGATGTTACCTTGTGCAATTTCAGATTTCCCATGCCGTTATCTGGGTTTCCTGCTGTCGTTATGAAAATTAACGAAAGCCCAAGTCTAACCTTTTTAGACCGAATTGCATATGACAGTTTCTTTCTTGGAGCCACTCAGTTTGTCCATGGGAAGAATCTGGAGGACTTGGGTACATCCTAAAGTTAGCTTCTTTATTTAGCTAGCAGCACACAAAAAATGCTGGACTGGTGACAGACTGGCGAGAAGGGGATTGGACCACCCTGAAATTTGTCCACTCTGTGAGCAGGAGGAAGAGACTTTGAATCATATGCTAATTTCTTGTGTCTTCAGCCACCAATTCTGGATCTTGTTTCTCCATCAGGTGAGTTATAGGGTCTAACTCCGCAGCCGAATGAGACTGTGTTTGAGGAGTGGTGGTGGCTTTCAGCTTGATGCTTCAAGGTCAGGCAAGGCAGGGGCTGAATTCTATCATGATGCTTGGAGCATGGACATTATGGAAGCATCACCAACGTAGTGTTTTTGATGGGGAAGCTCCCAATCTGTCCAGGGCTTTAACTTGTACTGGGGAGGAGCGGCAGCTTTGGCAGTTAGCCAGGATCATGGGGTCTCCTTTTTTATAGCCCCATTGCCTGGAGCTTAGGCAGGTTGTGAGTTGTTTAGAGGTCTTGTTTATTTGTGTCAAGGGCGCGAATGTAACTTTGAGGTGTGATGTACTGTTTGGGGTTCCATCCCCTTTTTTTCTTCTTAATATAATGATGCACAACTCTCCTTGTTCTAGAAAAAAAAAGAAAAAAGAAAACATATATAAAAAGTGGTACTTGGCCACTGTTTTTTTATACCGGTCCACGAAAAATAACTTTTAGTAGGTACCTCCGTGTTTTAACCATTAAATCTAATCAACTGAAAGGTTATTATTAACTTCAAGCACTGTAAGAAAACTCTGAAAACTCTTACAAAGTCCCCAGTGCATGCTAACTACAGAAAATTCAATAGAGAAACTTATGGTTAAAAGTCACAGACAGACCTTGCATTCCTCCAGGATGCTGCCTTCTGCAACGCTTTCCCTTCTTTTATCTTTGGCACCCTTCGGAATCTTGATAAGTCAGAAAAAAGCAAACAAATAATCAAGTAACATAAAATCAAGGTCATAAAATACAGATCATTCAAAAAAATGTCAACTTTTAAATGGTCCTAATGATGGGTTTTTATGCTAGTGAATGAGAATGTCAACTTTTGAATGGTCCTGAAGATGGGGTTTTATGCTAGTGAATGTGTATTGTCTAGTACAGTAAACTCATAACTTTCTCGCTTGTATTGCCAGAAGTTTCAAGGAAAGGGTAGAGTTTGCTGAAATATGTTCACACAGAGATAGCATGGAGGAATATAGAACAACCTGACAATAGATGCTTCAAATATGATCAGATCCCACTGTGTATGTGTAGATAGAAGAACCCAAGGCATTGACAAAAGAAGGCAATCTTACAGTTTCTTACCTTATGCTTGGTGACATTTGTCTCATCTAACTTCTTAGAATACGATTCGTTTTCAGGCTCTGCAGCAATCTATCACAAAAGATATGCAGTTTTAAATTTCAAATAAAGGTACATATCTTGAGTACTCTCAGGCATCAAATCACATGACAGTTCATAACAAAACCATTTCATTCACTTTATTATAATTAAACTATTTCAACCATTAAAAAAAACTATTCCAAAATGTAAACTGTAACAACGCTGATAAGAAACCTATCTAAGAGCAATACGACAATTTAATAGTAACATTAGTATATGACCTCATTTGACGTCTTCCTATAATTTTCTGAGGTATACTCAGACCCCTTGTCATCAGCACCCTGAATCGAGTTAGATGCGCTCCCCTTGTCATCAAAACCCTGGAGAAAATTAGAAGGAAATATATATTTGCATCTTACTATTCTACTAATGAAAAGAAGAACAATTATTACCCTATATCAAATAATTATTTAAAAATAAAATGGTAAGTCAAGCTGTTTGACTCATGACAAGATTGGTGACATATGATCATGGGCAGATCCAACGGTGGGCATCCCCCCCCCCCACCCTCTTTTCAATTTTTTTATCACGGCAGCCATTGATTAAGTGCTTATTTTTCTTAAGGATATGTCCAAAACACTACCTTCAACTATGAGCAAAGTCTAGATAACCCCCAAACATTTAATTTGGTTTGTTTAATCCCACCAGTTTGCTAAACCAGGTCACTATTCACCGTTGATCACATTTTCTACCCGGTTTTGTTGACTCAGCCTGGTTTTGATGCTACAATGTGACATGGCAGCAGCCTGTATGAGTCCGTAAAAAAAATGAATGGGCAGCTGGCCAAACAGAAAGATCCAAGCCACGCGAAAGGTGAGCGAAGGAAAGGCCAAACGGTTGCCAGCGACTGCGCATGGGCACGATTTCCACACCATGATGGCAGGGGATTGCCGGACCCAATCAAGGTCACAGAAAATCATGCAGAGAGTTATCAGTCAGGGCGGACCTTTCTGTCCAGACTCCAGAAATTGTTTGCAATCACAGCCGCCTGCTTCTTCAAATAGCAGAGCAATGGGGACTCTGTCCACATTCTCGCTGGAGGCGCCGGTGTGCTCAAAGCCGTGGCCACAGGGGATGCCTTGCCGTGCCCACCAGGAAGCTTGGGAACCGTTGCCGTGGTCTGCTCGTTGGGTTCTGGATTCTCAAATGCATCATTCTTTTCCTTCTTTTGCCTCCCCTGTGTTGTTCCACGTCAGCAGTACAGGAGACATAAAAAACCAGGCCGTGTCAGAAAAACCGGATTGGAAAGGTGATCAAAGGTGAATAATGACCTGGTTTATCAGTCTGGTGGGGTTAAACAAACCAAATTAAAGGTTAGGGGTTATCCAGACTTTGCTCATAGTTGAGGGTAGTGATTGGGACTTTATCCTTCTCTTAACTTTGTAGCTTGGTAAGCCTTAAGCCCCATCTCCCCCCCCCCCCCCCCAAAAAGTCTTGTTCTACATCCGCCAGTGCATATGATATGTCATCTTTCAAGAGAATTTGTAGGCATGCCTTTAGTTGCTTCAGCGCTACTCAAATTCCAATAGAATACATTGTTGTCAGAAATGTAAAATGTGGAGCAAACTCACTCCTCCCGTCTTTAACTATTCAACAAATAACTCTCTAATCTATCTTGTAAAATAAATCCTATTATGGCCACAGCAGTCACAATATTGTATAATTAGACTGACATGCATCCACCACAAGCTACTGATCTATTGAATTTTCTGTAAAATCCCTTCGCAATGGAGTACTAACGCGTAGAGAAACACAACTCACCAAAGAATCTGAAATATCTGGAGCAAGACCTTCATACTCTTCTTTAGGAGCCTGATTGAAATTAAAAAAATTACAAACAACATCAAAAGCAAATACAAATGCTAGTGTAACAATGTAGAATTGTGAATTCAGCTAACAGGACGACAGTTTACTACAAAGAAAAAGTATCATCAATTGCGAATGCAACAGACAGAGCGCTAGTTTAATACAAAGAAAAGTGACCATCTATATACCAGTTGACACTGAACACATTAACAACATCAGAACTTGCCACGCACCCATTGAAACATATGAATAACAAGCCTTGCACCTTACGAAAGCAAACTATAGATGCGTCCATATCATAAGAACTCCAATTTTACTTTTGCTGACACAGTATAAAATGAATCAAAAAAAAATAAAAAGACTAAAAAACTCATCAAGTTCCAAGTAAAACTATCATAAGAACTTCAATTTTACTTTTGCTGACACAGTAAAAAATGAATCAACAAAAAATAAAAAGACAAAAGAACTCATTAAGTTCCAAGAAAAAACTCCCTTTCGACTTAAAGGGTGCGAAAGTAGTGTGAATTCTGTACGGTAGGGATAGCTACCAAAGTTTTCCCCAAGGACAGCTACCAACCACGCTTTCTATCAAACATATCTCCATGTAAGTGCTCAGTGACAGTCAGATTAGAAAACCTTTCATATGGTGAGATCTCCAATTTTAGCCACCTTTTCTTCCATGTTCTTGTACAGTAGGCAATCAAAAGGCAAGAAAAGTAAAAAGCACTGAACATGGATAAAAAAAATTCATTGTGTATCATAAAGAGTTGGAAAAAAAAAGGGAAAATAGGATAGTCTTGTGTCCTTTCAAAATAGGATTAACTTTTTACTTATGGAAGATCTTTAGTTCCTTCATTAAATATCATGAACTATTAAGACCTATCTTGAGCTAGCGTTGGAAGCTTTGTCAAGTCATTCTGGTCATTGATAATCATTCCCCTTGTTAATTACCGACACTAGCCAAGCGGGTTATCAATTCCTTTCTAAAAGAAAGAAAAAGTAAGGTGCATTATATAACAATATGGAATATAGCAATGCTCCCAGAAGAGAATAGGATCTAGCGTTCAGCTTTAATATGATGAGTCAGCATGATATGCATAAAAAAATATAGAAGCACCACGTTGTGGATATCACAGAGATGTTAATCACTCAAACAGAAGACAAAGTTAAAACACAGTGACTACAATTAGACAATGAACACCCATAAATTGCATGCATTTGCAAAGTTTCACATGCTTATTTGTCCCACTAAAGCTAGTATGTTTCGCTCAGATTCTTGAATGGGTAGCAAATCCAGCTTCTAAGTTCATAGATACAGATCAAGCAACGTATTTTTTGATATATAAAAAAAAATGCATCATCTTATGCAGTTTAGACAGCATAGAGAAGTTGATGTGCATCTTGTGCCTCAAGATGACACCATGGCAACTATAGGCACACAAACAACTTAGAAATATATCCCCAGTCACTGAAATTGTTGCATTTGCAACACAGTGCACAAGAAAAAAATCTATTATGCAGTATTGAGGTGCCAAATTTGGACATACATGCATGCCCAAAAACACAGAAGGTGCACATATGAAGCAGCAATTGTAAAAGTGAGGCAATCACCTGATCGTCTTTCGGCGAAGAGGCTTTATTACTGCTGCTGTTGCTCCCACTGCCGCTGCCGCTGCCTCCACTCCCTTTCACCTGCACACGAGCACAACGAAAGCAGCGCAAGGTTACAAACATATGGAGAAAACGAAAACAACAAAAGAAGAAAAAAAAAGCCCAAATTCTTTTTCATCCATCCGCAAACCACCAAGCCGCAAATCGCCGTCATCGGAAACAGATCAAACCCCTTTCCAAAGGAAAAATCCAAAAATCGCCACCACAAGAGCTTGGCAGCTAGCGGCACGACCCACCCTGCTCTTCTTCTTCCGCGCCGGGTGGTTGAACTTGCACTTGGTCCCGAAGCGGCAGGTCCCGTACTTCAAGTAGTAGCTGCAATCCGGCTCCCCGGGCCGCCGAGGGAACCGCACCCTCGCATCCGCAGCCGGCGACGTCGCCACCGCCGCCTGGACCTTCTCGCCGGGTACCACCTCGTCGTCGCCGGCCACGACGGGAACGGGGCCGTCGTCCCACCCCGATGGCTCGAACGCGGCCTCACCGCCGGCGACCGTGAGGCCGAGGCCGGCGAGCTGCTCCTCGATCGCCGCTGCCGCGGCCGCCGAATAGGAGGGCGAGATCGAGGCGATCGGCGAGGACGCGGCGTCGCCGCCGGGGAGCGGGGGATGGGCGTCGGCGTCCGCCATTGGAGCGAGAGAGAGAGAGAGAGAGAGAGAGAGAGAGAGGCGACGAGGAGAGAGGAGAGCGAGCAGGTGGGGAAGCAAAGCGGAAGTGGGGAAAAACCCTAGAGAGAGAGAGAGAGCGAGGCGACGGGCACGCCGCACGCCCGCGTCGGGGTAGGGAGGAGTAAAACGGTAAAAGCTGTAACGGAGCCAGCCTCTTTGACTGCGCCGCGTCTTTTCGCGAAACAGCCCGCCCACTAATCGCGTTTTCAGTTTCTCGTCTCGGTAACGGGCGATGCGTCCAGACGTCTGTCTCTGACAGTGTACGGTGGGTCCTGTGTGTGATTTTGGTATTCCGTGCTAAAGGAGGGTGCAGATTGAAAAACAAGGGGCACGCGCTGTTGCGCGCATGTGACGCGCAGCGGGTCTGTCCACTCTGACGGTCTGACCAGCGGGAGCGGTGGGACCCACGATCAGACGCGCGTAGACCGGCGAGCGACGGTGACCGGGAGGAGAGGGAGGGTGGTTCGGATATCGGGACGAGGTGGGGCCCGGCTCGGAAGCATCCGAGAAACCCGGCTGCGACTCAGGGTCTCTCTCCCGGAGGCCGTTACGACTGGCGACAAGTTGAGATATACTTACGTATCGAGAAAATATAGGAAGGTGTATTGAAGACATCTGCAGCACTTTTAAAAATTGCTATGTGTATAACATGTTATTAGATGTTAAGTTAGCAAAAAGTGATTTAATATATAAATTTACTAGCACATTGAGTCCCACAAAAATAAAAATATTATTCTTCTTCCTCGTCACCCTTGTCTTCCTCTATCTTTTCTCATTTTATTTCTTCTTAGCACTAGGTTACAAACTTAGCATCAATAATACTAGTTGCTGCTAAGATAACACCTACCCTACATTATATAACAACTTTAATTTTTTCTCTCTCTTTATAGCACCTTTATAGAATGCACATTGGAGCTGCCCAGAGAAGCGAAGATGATAAGTAACTCATTTTGGTTCATAATTATTATCATTTTGGACAACAATGTGGTCTCTAAAATACAACTTTGATTTTTATTTTTATACAAGTTTTATTTTAAAAGTGACATGTATATAATTTTTACATTTTAAAATTAACAATTTTGAAGTTATTTGTAAATTATATTTTTAATATTTGACTTAAATCTTGTCCAAAACAATAAGAAATATGAAACAAAAGGGAGTATGGATGGAGGGAGTAGATAATAAGCTTTAACAAAATGATTGATATAGTCGTAACGCAAGAATACATACTTATTCCATATAAAGATTATAATCTTAACATTAGATTGTGAAAATACTTCGTTGTAACAAATCATCAAGCTGGCGTATGTGTGTTTTCGTAATGGGTAAAGTAGTTCTGAATTATAGAAATATCCCTTTTTTCTTTCAGAAATCTTATATAAAAGAGTTTCTTTCTATATGGTTAAATCTTTGTGTATGACCTTAATAAGTAGGAGTAATGGTTATATAGAGAGAAAAAGAAATATTTGGAACTTGAAGGTGCCATCGAAGAATAAGATTTCCATGTGGTATTTATCCAAAGGAGTATTACGTTCTTAAAGCAAACCCAACAGATGTTCTATATTGAGTTGGTGCTTTAAAATTTTAGAATATAAAGAACGAACCTCCTCCAGCAGATACTTTAAAAAAGGGTCATGCTTTAAATTTTTTTAAAGATCCTCTAAATTGAGTCATTTGTGCTGTATATTTGGAGCACCTGGGACCGTGCTGTAAACGATGCTTTTATCCCACGATTGCTTTGGCGCGAACAGAAATTTCGCTCCCACCCATACAGCCGGCAAGAGGAGGCGATGACCCGCCGGCTCCCTGCGCGGCGCGGCTGCCTCCCTCCCCTTGCCTGCGCTCCTTGCTGCTCGCCCCTGCCTCTGCTGCTCGCCACCAGAGCCAGCGCGCCCCGCCTGCCACCCAACTGCGAAGCTGTCTGTCGCCCAGACTGCTGGAAGGAGAGCGACGACGGGCTCTCCGTGTGGCGCGACTCCTCCCCTTCGCCTGCGCCCCCTCTGCTGCTCGCCCCTGCCTGCGCGCCCTCTGCCGCTCCCCTACACACTGCTGTCGCTAGCCTGAACGTTGCTTGAGCGGCGCTGTGCCGAAGAGCAGGGCCGTCATCGGAGCAGCGTGGTGTGTATTTGGTGCCGCCTGGACTTCCGTAGCTTGAGATAGCATGACCGCAGTGTCGGAGGTTAGTGGCGGTGCGGCCAATGGAAGCATGGCGATGGCGGGCGTCATCGTGAGCACAATATGCTGGTGTCACATGTCTCCTGCACAAGGCAAGCAGGACACAATGAGTTCTTCTTCCTTGGCCATTCTACTCGTCTCAGATAGTCAGCGCTGGTGTTCATAGTTGTTGGCCGCGAGCTCGTCTCCATGGAGGCAGCCAGCAAGCAGCCCGTGCAAGCTTGCCTTACCTTCGCTCATGAGTTGTTCGATGAAATGCTTGAAAGATAATGAGAGGAAAGAAAATATAAAGTACCAATTTTACAACAGATGATGCAGTTCATTGCATAGAATCTTTGAAAGTGACACTTACAGGATCTTTAAAAGTAGATATAAAGCACCATTTTGCAGCATCTGCTGCAGATGCTCACCCAGGATAATCTACTAAAGCGCAACTGGAAAGGAAATAAAAGCTGTTGGTTTTATGTGACCGAAGAAACAATGCAGCATTTGTTTTTTTTTTATTGCCACAATGCCGGATTCCTATGGATTATAGTTCAGATAACCACAGGTTTTACTCCGCGTCCAGATACACGCCACATGCTAAATAGTTAGTTAAATGGCATAGGGAAGAAATTAAGAAGATAAATTCTAGTTGCTGCATCGGCGTTATATTAGACTATTTAGTTAACTAGAAATGATCTTATCTTTAATAATTCGCTGATGAATATTTTTATGTTCTGCCAGCAGCCGGAGGTAGTGGTAATGCAGATCTTCGTTTAGTGGTTTAATAATAAGCTTAGATGATAGTGTTTCTAAGTCCTTTCTAGTTTAAACACCGTTTGTTACTTTCTGTGTGAGTTTCTCTTTGTGATCGGGCTGTAACTTATATAAAGCGGTTGGAATGAATTCTATTTTTCTATTATCTAAAAATATAAAAGAGCTTCTAATAGCATGAGGATCCTATTAACACACTCGATCGTGCACTTTTTTGACATCATGTCCGCCCCCTATGACATGGATATGTGGATATGGAACCTCATCAAGGTTGTGGTTCTTGCCTTGCCTTGGCTCTTTCATCTGCAACCGATGCACAAGAACAGATGCTTGCGTCGGAGCGAGTCCATTGTACCGTCACGGTATGGGCATATTCGCCCACCTTCTTTTTCCGAAGCAATGCCACTTTAGTACTTTTTGTTTAAGCTTTAAATATTTTTGTAGTTGCTTATACTCACTCTCGTGTTTAAATATTGACACCATTAATCTATAGCATTATTTTCATCATTCATTTTATTCAAAAGAGTATGATAAATATCATATATTTTGTTATAATTTATTTAACATCAATTGTATTTGAAACACATATACTAATTTCACAAATTTAAACAATTTTTTAATAAGATGAATGATGAAAAATATTAAAAGGAAGATGAATGATCAAAGATTATATTACAAATCAATAATGTTTGTACTTTAAAATTGTAAGGAGCAGGTTGAGGATTTTGAAAGGCTAAATTCTAAATTCTGTGTTTTTCTGTGAAATTGAACTGATTTCTATAAAATTCCTAAAAGGTTCAGTTTTATCTCTCATCATCTGATGTGGCTGCACATATATCATGCAAGTCAGTATTTGTCACGCCACATCAGGTTCAATTTTAGAATAGGTTTCAAATCAATTTTTCTAAAACCATTACTTTATTTTTATTCTATTATGAACAATCATATTTTTTAAAATTAATGCAAAAATCCTACATTGATATATTTTTATATTTATATTTTAAAAATCAATAATTTTGATATATCTTATTATGTTTAAAATCAATAATTTAAATGTATTATATATTTTTTACATTTATATATAGCTTTTCTTTTTTAAAACAAAACTGAATCTTAAACGCGATCCAAATTTAGGAAATGCCATTTTTGTCAACAGAATAGAAAATTTGAAAAATCATATTTTTAGGTTTTTAAATTTTTTAAAATATCAAAATATATTCACTTGGGGTATATAAATATTTTCAAAATTGATTTACAATGTACATGTAGGACCTTGTCCTGTTTCATTAATTCTAAAGAAACATGATGATTCATCCGAAAACAGAGCTACATTTTGGTAGAAAAATAGATTTGAATTTCAAAATCTAAATTTAAGTTGATGTGGGCATGCTATGTGGCCAGCCACATCAGATCTTAGTATGAAACTGAGCCGGTAACTAAAGTTGGACTACGTTAGACCATTTGCAAGTTGAAGGATGAAATTGAGCTTTTGACAATAGTTGAGGGATGCAACTTGAGTATTATGCCTTTTGAATATGTATTAAGTTAAAGATTGGAAACATAAATTACAAAATAATTTTAAAGTGATTAAGTTTACAAATATGAAAACTATATGAATAGATTTGTCTTTAAAAATTCTTTCATTAAAGTATACATATACCACTTTTAAATAAAAATTATGAAAAATAGAAGTCAAAGTTGCACTTTAAAAACTTTGTTATAATTTAAAACGTCAAGAAATATAGAATCGAAAGGAGTATCTCCATAATAGTCAATGATGATTTTATCCCAATTCAAGTATAGATCGACTTTTGGAGCGTGTCTTTATTTTTCAATTTTAAATTGTGGTACCCAAATCCACTATCGAGATATGAGGGATAAAAAATTCTTAATTGTTGGCCTTCCTCTTTCTTCACGGCTGCCACCACTTGTCGTACCCAGTGTGGACCTCGCTCGACGTTGACTATGCTCTTCAGGGAAAAATAGTAGTACTTTACGAAGTTCTGAATAACTAAACTTTGATGGCAAACCGGTGATTGTTGGCTAGTTGTAACCCATGAAAACATGTCAAGTTTCAAACAGCACAATCATGAACCGCCAACAAGAAACGTGAAACAGCATGCATATACGGAAAGACACATCACGATGGTGATCACAAGAACTACGGTCTAAATCGAAACGCAGTACCTACCTCAAATTGCACTACAGACGCCCAAGATTCAGACGAAACAAAAAGCGGCATACAATTTGGATCCTGCACCAAAACATGCTGCTTAATAATTGAAAAAGACCAACAAAGTTTTTTTTTGTGAATGAAAGAAAGATCAACAAAGTTGATAGTGTTTTTTTTAAAAAAAATACTGCAAGAGGGTCTTCATACACAAATGAAACAAATCTGCCACAAAGCTTTTGCACTGGGCAGACCTTCCTGCCCTAGCCTACATCAAATCAAATTCCTTACTGCCAAACCAGAATTGGTACCAAGCATGCACATTGCAGGCCAACATTTTTCATAATGAAGCATTTAACCACAAGTTAACAGCCTTCTAACGACAAGTATACTAAATTTAAAACAATGGTGACAGAAGAAATTCTCCACTTCTCAGGATGAACGAAAGAACGATACATTTGACTTGGGACAATCCGTCAACAACAGGTCAGTTGGACCTAAAGTAACAGAAAACTGGCTGTTACGCAGAGCCAGTAAACAATGAAATGAATTAGACTCCAAATGCGAACTAATTCCGCAATCAATGGAATCAGATGCAATTATTCGATTAGCATCCTCTTCAAATCATCGTCAGAGACGAAACCTGTACTTGTGCATAGAGGTTAGAAGTTATGTACTGTTCTTCCTTTTCTTATCAGAGGAATGTCCAGTCTTTCTCTTGTGACGGCTGAAGTCTGACACAAACCGGAATGTCTGAGTGCAGCCAGGTTCTGTGCATGCATACGGCCGCACACCCGTATGCACTCTCATGTGCTCTGTCCTTGCCCATGGCCACTTGAATGTCTTCTTGCAGCCCGCCCAAGTACACATGAGTGGCCTTTCATCCAGATGCACTTTTCGATGCTGAAGCAAGTATTTATGGCAGAAGAACTTCTTTTTGCATCCTTTCACAGGACAAATGTCTCTTTTGTGCAATGCCAAGTCTTGCTGGGTGCTGAAGCTCATATCGCATCCTTCTATATCACAAGAAAACTTCACCCCTTTATCTCTGTTGCTGCCGTTTTTCTTGCTACTTTGTATCTTGCCTCTAGATTTCATTTTCGTGTCACCAGATTTTTCTTTTGGAATTTCATCCAAATTTTCTATTGCAGCTTCATCTCCTCTGTTGCATTCAGTATCACATGAAATTTTTCCTTCTTTATCTCCACTTCGCAAACCATCACTTGGCTGACACCTGACTTTTTTCTTACCAACCTTGCCTCTAGATTTTACTTTCACATTGTCAGGCTTTTGTTTGGGAATTTCATCCCAGTTGTCTTGCATGGCTTCATCTCCATTATGCCTCAAATCCACATCTTCAGTGTGATTTTCTCGAAGCTGCTTATTTGTTTTACCATTCTTTTGCTTCTTAATACTTGGTTTTTTACCAATCTTTCGTAATTTCTTGTTTCCATCCAACAAATCATCACTAGTTTTGCACTTGCTGGATTTTCTTTTACTACCATGCAATTTAGTACCAGATTCCACTTTTTCAACACCAAATTCTGGTGGTGGACTGTTATTCCAATCGCCGATTGTGGTGTTAATTATGCTATCTATGTCAAGCCTGCAGTCAATGTCTCCATTTTCATCATGTGGCTCATGGAAGTTGTTTCTTCTCTCAACCTTTCGCCTTTTCGAACATGACCTTTTGTTCATGTTTTGCAGTTCATGCTGTTGATATTGCTCAGTGAATGGTGTTTCCTCACTTTCATTGGCATCATCATGTTTTTCATAAACATCTAATTTTCTAAGCTCGTCATTGTTGGCTTCGGATATCATATCAACACCAATGCGATGCAAAGTAGACTCATCAGAGGCAGTGCATCTCTTCTTTTTGGCTTTAGATTTCTCAACAGAGTCCTCTTCTTTTAGTCTAGATAATTTTTTCAACATGCTTCGGTTGATATGGGTGGTAGATCTTACAGATTGTTCATTTATTGTGTCATGGGAAGTAGAATTGAACATTGCCTTGTTGTAAACAATTTCATGATTCTGTTGTTCATGCTCAAGAGCTAAAAGTGGATGAACATGATTTGACATCCAAACTTTCCCACACCACCATCCAGCCACCTTTTTCTTTGTTGAGCCTGATTGTTGTCTTTCCTCATCTGTTAAACTGTCTGGATTTTCTTGGCCAAATGCCTTGTAAATGATGGAATTGTATGGCACCTGCTTGCTGTAAAGTGGAGATTTGCTCTGTTTGGCACTGTAATATATGTTGATGTCCATTTTTACGGCCCAGTCACAGCTTGTGGGTTCAGTATCTTCATCCTGTAGTGCCATTTTAATTACTTCAATTTCTTCATCTGTTGCTTCTTTGAAAGTGATATCTTTCCAAACATGCTTCATACCAATATCTTCTGCTATAACTTTTGCTGTTGACTCTGCTCTAGGGTATTCTGCAATTGCATCATACAACAATAAGATAATTCATTTTGCAAAAAATTGCAGGACTAACATCACTCAAAACCTACAACTGCTTATTTCAGGAAGAAGTTAATAACTATAAAGCACAATAATATCATCTAAACAAAATTCCAACAAACAGAGATAAAGGTGACTATCAGTATGTTGAATGAAAAGGATCTGAAAGCGTAGAAACTTAGATGCACCCTTCTTATGCACTCTGGTTTTATTGTTTTCTCAAAAGTTAACAAAAAAACATTGCCCTCAAATCAACAATAAGAAAAATGGTGTACATGTTATATATCTTTCAGAGTGATAAAAAAAATAACAATACGTAGTCATAAATGTTTTTCTTCAAAGAAGCATCATCTAGATGATTAATTATAGTTCTAATTTGTTATTGATCCATACTGTGCCTAACTGATATTTATCATCACATGCAGATAATCATCAATCAGATATACCACCATGTGTCTAACAAGTAAACAAGAGGCATACTGCAGGCTAAATATATCTAGCACTGCCAGGAATTCAGGGAACAGTGTAAATACCTGGATGACACAAAATCATGATGTTAGCACCACCAATTTGTTGAAGTTGTGTCCATGTTTCCACAGCATGTTCTAGACAAAATACATGCATTTTACAAGAATCTTTATTGTACTTGAGCTTGAGCATGGCCAGCGCATCTGGTACCGTTATGCCTTTATTTCTGCTCAAGGTAGTATCTGAAGAGGCGTTCACACCTGATGCACATAGACCATCATCTGAATCAAGATATGCAGACCACTGCTCATACGAAGTTGGTGGCGCTCCCAACTCTGCAAAATGGTTGATATCTGTTTCCCTACTAGCCTGAGCCATCAGCATACTATTATTTTCTGCTGGTTTCATCAGAGAAGGTGCAGTTCCCTTTTCATATTCCTCATGACACAATTGCACATTTGACTTCTGCAGAACTGATGTTCTTGAGTACTGAATATTTGTAAATCCAGCTGCAGCATCATTTTTTTCACTACCGATTGATATATTCCCAGGTGCTTCGTCCTCTGAATCTGATGAGTCATATGCTGAAGCCAGAAGCCCAAGAGCAGAAGTATATCCATGGTTACTGCCGTAGAGCTCACCACACCGATCATGCACTTGGGCTGAAGTTATGCCATTCATTATATCATCATCTGCTCGTGAAGCATGTCCTGTTGAAAGGGGACAAATGTTTACACCATGGCCTCCAAATATACAGAAAAGTAAGAACTTCTCTATAATGAAATTCACTTTTTTATTCACATTGAGGACATGACTATTGTTAATCCACAATTCAGTTATGCCATTTGGTCAAAGATGATAACAAATATTTAGTGTAAAAAAAAAAAAGAGAATATATCAACCATCCAATGTAAGAAAAAAGAAGATAAAAAAAATGTCAAGGTAAAAAAAATATATATATATAACATTGAGTCTTAAGCATATGAAAAAAAATTGACATGGCAAACGAATCTAACTCATTGGAAGGGATAAATAAGTCTTAAAAAGTACCACAATTCAACAAAAAAAATTCAGCCTACAATTTGTTAGTCGTCAAGTAATGTTATGTTGTTTTTATCATTTATTGAAAATATCATATAAAAAAGGCGCACCAGAAATATAAGTTAGCCAAACTATTTTGATCATCAATATTTTTATGAGTATTTAGACCGGCCAAATGAAATGGCAATTGGCCTTGAAAACTGGTGGCCAACTTTATGTCTTGAAGATCGTAGCAATGCAGGACTATTGTGCTTACAGTTCTGACTAGTGAGAATATTGAACTAGAAAATTTGACAGTTCTATAAGAGATATTTGTGTATGAAATCTCTGTTTTATCTACCATTTGGCAGGAAGCATTAAAGAAGACTAGTATGAGGATGATATATTTGGATAAAAAATAAATACCATCACTATCACTATTCAGAACCAATATATGAAACTATTGAGGCTAGAAAATAATGTAAGGCGATACGAATCATATTTAGCACAGGGGATTAATAGGAGGAGTAATATCTAATTCTTTCTTTCTAACCTTGTGGAGGAACCATTTCATCATTTTCTGCTATCGAATTTGAGATATCATCTGATTTCATAATTTCTCCATGTGTAGCATCTGACAAGTTACACTCCCTAGACATGACAAACTGGACTGCTGCTTGTTTAGGTTGAACAATGGCCACACAAGCAAAGCTTAATATGCCACACTGAACACATGGCAACCGCCCTTGATCTAAGAGCCCAACTCCTTCATGTGATCTACTCTTTTCGCTTAATCCACTCATGATATCTTGAGTTGATAAGCATAAGGCAGTGCTATTAACTGTTCCAAATTTTGTTTCATAGAGTTTTCTTCTGTTACATGCATCGTCAAGCATGTCTTCAGTTTTTGGCTGGCTAATATTACAGCTACCAGCATCCAGGCCTTGTTTAACATTGACTTCCGGTACAAAAGATGGAAGCGGAAATTCAATCTCTGGTATAACTACACATGGGCCTTTGTCAAGAAGGATGCTGAGAAAATTGTTGTTTTCAATCACACTTTCAACAAATGTTTCTTTGATCATTATTTCACTTTCATTCTTCTTCTTGTCCCTCAATCGAGAGCTTCTTGGCGCATCATGGAAATTCTTGGGCTCCCTATAAAGTCACACTGATTAAAACAAAATCCATCTCTTATCAATTACTATGATAATTCTGTGAATTGTACAAACAGAATTGCTATTGATAAATTGATGAGACTAGTTTAATAACTATAGAATCACAATGCATACAACATCAATTGTTCGAAGTGGGAGAAGGCATCCAGCTATTTTTGTTCTGTCTAAATTAAATATGTGGAGGATTGTATCTTACCCAACTTTTATGGATAACCCAAAAGTTCTGTAACAACACAATTTGAGATCACAGCAGCTCACCTTGGACGAAGTGACAGTGCTATCTCATAAAGCAGTTGATAATGAGAAACCATTGGGCCACAATTTGTGGAAGCCCTCCTGATTGCAGCTTCTTTGGCCACTTGCAACCAGCGAGGTGTTGCAATGTTTGTTGCTTCTCCACAATTAAATCCTGCGCAGTACAAACAAAAATACTACTATTTACAAATTACATCATATATAGGGAATTGCAAATTGCAAGGAAAAGATTTCAATTTAGCTCACTGAAAATTATAGAGTAAGTATCTTTACAATACTCAGCGAACAAACTTCACAGAAGCAAACAGATACCTATATAAACATGGATATGTTAGATGGTTTACCATGGCTAAAACCAGAATGATAAGCTCCAGGGAATGTGATAACAAACTCTCCAGGGCTTTGAACTAATCTGTTTTGGAGAAATATCCATCAATAATTATAACCAATACCGAAAATATTGTCAAAATGGAATGTTGTAAAAGAAGAATTGATAAATGTAGACACCTGCAGCAAGGGATTCCAGCAGAAAGAAGCACTTCAGGAGATAAGATAGTTGTCTTCTCGTTTAGAGTTTGAAAGGCCACTGTGTGAGATAATATAAGCAGTTCATCAGTTCATTAGCATGTTAGCATAGAAACATTCATACTTCAGAAGTCAACAATTAAGATGAGCCAATATCAAACAAATCATAATGTTTCCTTTTAACTTATTTTGCATAACCTAATCCTTCAAAGCAAGCCACTGACTGGCTGTCCTCCCTCCCTTTCCCTCCTTAGTTGTTTATAGTATAGTTTTTTCTTTGCCCTGGCTTGTTCGCAGTTTTCTTCATGCCCCCCACCCCCTCTGTACAGTGCTGTTTGTTTTTAATAAAGCTTTGCACAGCCAGGGTTTTCCCATGCTGTTTTTCCCTAAAAAAATGACTATTCAAACTATTTGTAACCAACATTGTTGTTAAAAAAAGGCACATGCCAACCACAATTTTCAAAGAAAAAAAATGCCTCAACCAGAAATAAGGAGGTGTTTGTGTCTGAAGGAAGAGAAAAATGCTCATATGTTGTTAAACCTTATCACAGCCAAATTTAGCCCTCTATGTTCAATTTAGATTTTTTTTTTGGTATGCTGAACTTGAAGGGGATCCCTAGCGTGGCAGTAAAGTTGTTACCTTGTGACCATGAGGTCACAAGTTTGAGTCCTGGAAACAACCTCTTGCAGAAATGCAGGGAAAGATTGCACACAAAAGACCCAAAGTGGTTGTACCCTTCCTCAGACCCTATGCAAGCGGGAGCTACGTGCACCGGACTTACAACATTTTGGGAGTGTAAATCTTCATTCGTTTTATAGATTTCATAAACTAAATTGTCAATTAGAGTTTAAATGTTATCCCATAGAGTTTTACTACATGGATATATTTTTTTTCCTGACAATATAATGAAAAGGTCTCATCTAAGCACCTTACCAATGTTTATCTAATTAACATGATCTTTATTGCCTCTACATTGATGAAAATATGCTCAATCAGTAAGCACATGTGAATTGGGGGTGATTTAGTAGGTGGGTGAGGATTTGCAATGAAAAAAAAAAACTTAAGGGTGGGAATCTAGTCGAAGTTGCAAAGAAAATATGCATCCCATTTTTGTTTGGTATGTTGAGTCTAGTTCTAGGTACAGAATGGCATGGCAGGAGCCTAGGTCTAGGTGGTACAATATATTGCAAAACATAGTTTAGCTACCAGAAAGAGAGGACCAAATATCATGGATCATGGCATTTGGTAGATATATCAACTATAGATTGAATTATTAATTATTGGGTTGAAAAAAGTCTGACTCATTTTTCCTTGATGATACAATATGTAATGTTTTACATTATGCTTATCTCAAAAGATTGGACATTTAGCTCAAACATGCACATATAAGCAAATCGGAAAGTCTTCTGTTGCTCACTTGAATTTCAGAAATTTTAACTATTACTTGTACATCTGATATTGTCCTGTGCTCATGTCCATAGAAGAGTCTGACACTCAAGGAAATAACAATACAACAGAAACTAAGTTCAGGGAGCAAATTAACAATAAAACAGAAACTAAGTTCAGGGACCTCAACATAGTATGCTCTGTTAATTTTACATGACTAAGCCGACTCAAATTTTAAGGGAAAACTCACCAATTTTGGCACTTGCCACTTGAAAAGCTGTAACTTGGACAAAAAGTCTAACCTCTAATTTTTACCAGGCAAAGAGAGAACCCAGATGCTCATAAATATTCTCACGAAAAATAAACTTCAACCAAGGAGAGAGAGAGAGAGAGAGAGAGAGAGAGAGAGAGAGAGATTCCAAATGTATTGCATGCAAGATAAAAAAATGCCATGAAGGCTGGCTGCATTTTAACTTAAACACTAATAGCAGATAAGTCAGAAAGAAACCCTTTTTTCTTTTTGTGTGAACCAAGGTTTGAGGCCTGGTAGTAGTAGCCTCTTTACTGTAAGTCTAACAACTGCACAACGAGCACATATCTAAATAGTTAAACGTGATTGATTTTTTCTTGATTTATATGCCAGTGTAACATTAGAATGGTCATTTGTAGTTCCTAACATGATAATAAATCTCTCTTTTTTAAGTCCATTTTGTAACATTGCTGTATAGAACAATCCTTTAAAAAAAGGGCAGCCCCAAGCACGAAGCTCCCGCATGCGCCAGGTCCGGGGAAAGGTCCGACCACTTTGGATCTCTTTTACGCAGCATTTCCCTATATTTCTACAAGAGGCTCTTTCTAGGACTTGAATCCGTGACCTTATGGTCAAAACGCAATAACTTTACTGCTGCACCAGAGCCCCACCCCCCCCCCCCCCCCCCCCC
>BCLG01004915.1:0-31634 GCA_001602295.1 Zoysia matrella | reverse complement strand
TTTTCTTGTTCAACCCACTCTACAATCGTCACAAAGAAATACCCATCTATGAAGTCATCAAGTGACCTAGGATTACCCCTGAAAACCTTCACCTATCTGGAGCTCGAGAAGGCAACCAACGGTTTCCAGGAGGTGCTTGGTACTGGTGCTTCTGGTATTGTGTATAAGGGCCAGCTACAAGATGAGTTTCAGACCTGCGTTGCAGTCAAGAAAATTGACAAGGCAGAGCGGGAAACAGAAAAGGAGTTCACCATTGAAGTTCAAGCTATTGGACGGACAAACCACAAGAACTTGGTCAGGTTGTTAGGATTCTGCATTGAAGGAAAAGAAAGATTACTGGTGTATGAATTTATGGCCAATGGATCACTAGATGGGTTCCTATTTGGTGATGCTAGGCTGCCATGGAGCCTTCGCTCTCAGCTTGCTCTTGGGGTGGCAAGCGGGCTCCTGTACTTACATGAAGAATGCAGCACACAAATCATCCACTGTGACATAAAACCGCAGAACATACTTCTTGATGAAAACTTCACAGCAAAGATATCAGACTTCGGCTTAGCCAAACAGCTTCGAATCAAGCAAACACAAACAAATACAGGCGTCCGAGGTACCAAAGGATACGTTGCGCCTGAATGGTTCAAGAGCATCTGTATCACTGCCAAGGTGGATGTTTACAGCTTTGGTGTCATCCTTTTGGAGCTCATCTGTTGTCGGCGCAATGTTGAGTCGGAGCTTGCAGAAGATCAAAAAATACTAACTTACTGGGCAATGGACTGTTATCGCTGTGGCAGAGTGGATATACTGGTTCAGGGTGACGATGAAGCAACTACGAACCTGAAGAATGTGGAAAGATTTGTGGAAGTGGCACTCTGGTGTCTCCAGGAGGACCCTGCTATACGACCTACAATGCGGAAGGTGACACAGATGCTTACTGGAGCAGCTGTGATCCCTACCCCTCCTGATCCATCGTCATTTATAAGTTCTCTTCCATGATATCTCATGAACATTTGAAGATAACATATGTATGAACAAATATAATGGTGCAGGTAAATAGATATGGATATCTACTGATAGAGGAGCTATATACACTCTTTTTTCTCGAATGCGTAGGAGATCTATGCATCAATTGTCCGGAGAACAGAAGTGACATCCGGCCGAACTCCATTAAAAACACAATCATTGCGATGTTTCCAAATTACCCAACCGACAAGGATGACAAGGGTGTTAATTTCCCTCCTGAGCTCCTTTGGAAGGGAATACCTCGCCTCGCTCCACCAACTGGAGAAACGCCGGAATATTTCTCAACAGAACTAGAAATATAGCGCAGCCTTGCCACGCGTGCTGGCCAGTCTAATTGATTTTATGTGATCTTAGTGATATATTTTTTATAATGCTAGTTTTGAGTTCTAAGAGGGTGTAGTTAGCATAAGTTATCAGCTTGAACTGGACCTGACCAATGTTTTCATGTCGTCCGGTCGCCCGGTCGACGAAAAGGACCGACCATGTGACTAATCATGATTAGTCGTCAACCAGGACGACTAGTCGCCCCTATTCATCCCTGGTCGTCCATATAATCACCCTGTTTATTTGAGGACATTATATTGATATATAGTATATATTATATGCATAATAATGCACAAAATGAGTGTAGGAAAGAATGGAATACCAACTGCTGCTGTGTTGCACACCACAGAGTTCAAACTCAAAATTCATAGTGAACTCACCATCGTTAGAGGAGCTCATCTTGACAGCAGAATCATGGTGGCGGCGCAGGGAGGCGGCGGACTGGCGGCACAGGGAGAGGTCGGTGCAGGGAGGGGGCAGACTGGCCAGCGTAGGGAGGGTCGGTGCAGGTAGGGGGCGGACTGGCCAGCGCACGGCTGTGGCGGCTGGCGGTGCACGGTTCTGGTGGCGCACGGCTCTGGTGGCTGGCGGCACATGGCTGGAGGCTGGGGACGAAGCACAGCTGTGGTGGCTGGGGGCGCCTGAGGAGCCACGGAAATAGGGGCTGGGTGTTGAAGTAAAAAGATACTCTAATGGGCCAAGCCACTTGTCAGCCCAGTAGAAGGTAGTAAACAGCCCACTCAACATTTCCTAGTCGTCCAGAACACCAATCAAACGATAAGTCGACGATTAGGCGTGATTAATCGAACGACCAAACAATTGATCGGTCTGATCGAGTCGGACCTCCTGGTCGTGTAAAGCAAACTGATTAGGCCAACTAATCGCGATTAATCATGATTAGTTGGATGACTTGAAAACATTGAGCCTGACTTCACGCAACCAATATATGTTCTAGGTTTTGATTTATGGCAAGCAAGGGTAGTGGTAAGCATTCTGGTTTTTGCTTATTCATACGCCATCACCAATTGAAAATATAATATCTAAGGAGAAAGATAAGCAACTAAGTTTACATGCACAAATGTAGTAAATTAACGGTCAGATAGAGTAGTTTCATGTCACAAGTTTATGGAAGGGTCATCCGCACTAACCTAAGAAATTCATCATGCTGTGCCTCTTTCGAATCCATAGCTTTGCCCAGCATAGTTTTGGATGTAGGGCTGTGATTTTTTTAAAAAAACATATTAGCTACTATATCTCAATTATAGAACATATGGAAAACAAAGAAATTCAATGAGTAACCTGGTTGACAGTATAACCATCCTTGCTTGCCCAGGATAGTGCGCCATGATTATGTAGTCTCTCCATAATATCTGAACGTTGCACTACGAGTCTAGTGATTCCTTTGCAAATCAAATTGAAAAAAAGGCAATTCTTGCATAAACAATGAAGACAGACTGAAAGAGCAATGAATGAAATATGAAAAATTCCTTTGCCTTCTTGTACCACAAGTGCTCAAATAGAATAATACAAATAATATCTTTAACTAGTTTAAACATCAAGAAAAAGAGAATAAGGAAAGCATCACCAAAGCAAATGGAGCAATCATAATGGCAATCAAGCGTTGTTGTATGACTGTTGTGTGGACACTCGCTCTTAGCGCTGTTGAGTGCAGCCATTGCAAACTGAGCTATTTTTCTGTGCAACCCTCACGGCCAGGCCAGCAAGTCTGATAGTAGAAGGCGCTGGCAAGGTAATCATTTCCTTGGTGTTCTATGAAAAAAGGCTATTGTAATACAAATGTTACTCAGTATATTGAACTGTTAATTTTAGTAGGTGCCCTGGTAAAGGTTATATATAAATTGAATGAGTCAAGAGAGTGTATGGCCCTCAGTGAGACGATGAGGTCTTATTCCTCAGCGAGCTTAGAAACATCCGTTCCCTTTGGGCTGGTCCTTGGTTAGTAAGTGGAGACTTCAACCTCATTTATCAGGTTGAGGATAAAAATAATCTTAATCTTGACCGAGTTATGATGGGAAGGTTTCGGCGTTTCCTTGATGATATGGCGCTGAAGGAGCTTCCTCTGCTGGGCCGCGAATACACTTGATCGAATGAGAGATCTTCCCCTACTCTGGTTTGCTTGGACAGAGCTTTTTGCTGCTCGGATTGGGATGATGTCTTCCCCGACGCCATCTTGCAAAGCACAGTTTCTGTCGTGTCTGATCACTGCCCTCTAATTCTTGGTTTGAAAGTGAATATCAGTGGGAAGAGAAGGTTTCACTTCGAGAATTTTTGGCCTAAGTTGGCCGGGTTTGCGGAAGCAGTGCAGCAAAATTGGGCTGCCCCTGTTGCTACTGCCTGCCCGGTAGAGCGCATCTTCATCAAGCTTCAGCGCCTCTCTAGGGGTCTTCAGAGCTGGAGTCAAAGGAAAACTGGTAACATCAAGGTGCAGCTTGATATGGCCAAGGAACTTCTTCATCAGTTTGAGATTGCCCGTGATTTCAGAGCCCTGACTGTGGAGGAGTGGCTGCGCAAGAAACTCAAACATTGCTGTCTGGGTCTGGCTTCTCTTGAGCGTACCATTGCTAGAACTCACTCTCGTGTGCTGTACTTGAAGGAAGGTGATGCGAACACCAAGTTCTTTCATCAACAGGCTCGGTTTTGGAAGAAAAAGAATTTTATTGCAAAGTTCTCGGTGGATGGACAGGTCGTTGCTGGCCAGCAGGAGAAGCAGCAAGCGGTCTTTGACTTCTATGCACGGCTCCTTGGGACGGCAGAGGATAGGGATTTCTCCCTCAACCTCCCTGCCTTTCACCATCAGCATCATGATCTCCTCTCCCTGGATGCCCCCTTTACGGAGGATGAGGCTTGGTCAACAATCAAAGACATGCCACAGGAAAAAGCACCGGTCCGGATGGTTTTACCGGTTGCTTCTACAAAACCTGCTGGAATTTCATTAAGGAGGATGTGTTGCTAGCCTTAGCAGCCATTCGTCATGGTCATGTCTTCAAGTTCAGATTGCTCAACACAGCGTTCATTACTCTTCTTCCCAAGAAGAAAGATGCCATTCAAGTCTCAGATTATCGGCCCATCAGCCTTATTCATAGTTTCTCCAAGTTGGTTGCTAAACTGATGTCCAACCGGCTTGCGCCGCTGCTGCCTAACATGGTCGCCATTAACCAAAGCGCTTTTGTCAAAGGAAGAAAAATCCATGACAATTTCTTGCTTGTCCAGCAGCTAGCCAAATGTTTGCATCATCAGAAACAACCTCATGTGCTGCTGAAATTGGACATCTCCAAGGCTTTCGACTCAGTCTCTTGGTCCTTTCTCCTAGAAGTGTTGCAGCATCTGGGTTTTGGTAGGCGGTGGTGTAATTTGTTGTCCTTGCTGCTCTCTACTTCTTCTACTCAAGTGTTGTTGAATGGTCAGCCGGGGAACTTTATTAAGCATCACCGAGGGCTTCGGCAGGGCGATCCGCTCTCCAATGCTGTTTATATTTGTAATGGATACTCTTAACTCGCTCATCGCTCATGCAGCTCGAGAAGGTTTCATTCAACCTTTGGCGGTTCAACAAGCGAAGCATAGGGTCTCCCTCTATGCGGATGATGTTGTCCTTTTCCTGAGGCCGTTGGCGGGGGATTTGCTCACGGTGCAGCGGCTGCATGATATTTTTGGTTGCTCCTCGGGTCTCAAGACGAACATTGCAAAAAAACTCGGCAACCCCAATTCAATGTAGTGAAGAGGATATTGCAGTTCTTACGGAATTCCTCCCTTGTGCAATTCAAGGTTTCCCTTGCACATATTTGGGCCTCTGCTTGCAGTTCGGAGACTCACCAAGTCTGATTTTCTGCCGCTTATTGACAAAGTTGCCGACCATCTCCCTACTTGGAAGGCTTCCCTTATCAGCCGGGCAGGCCGGCTAGTTCTTGTGAAATCGGTGCTTTCTGCAGTCCCCATTTACCTCATGTCCGTTCTGGATTTGCCTAAGTGGGTCATCAAAGCGATTGATAAGAGAAGGGGCTTCCTCTGGAAAGGGCATGAGTCAGCCAATGGTGGGAGCCGTATGGTTGCTTGGAGCCGTGTGCAGCGACCTCTGCCTTATGGTGGTCTTGGTACTCTTGATCTTGAAGTGTTAAATTGGTCCCTCCAGATTTGTTGGTTATGGCTCGACAATATAAATGCTCCTCGCCCATGGGAAGGTCTGCCGGTAGAAGTCCCCGACAAGGCCCGGGCATTGTTTCATATGGCAGTGGTGACTTCAGTGGGAAATGGACTTGCAACTAAGTTCTGGACTGATCGTTGGCTGGACGGCAGCACTATAGCTGAGCTTTCACCCCATTTGTCTGCCATCATTCCCAGGAGAAGAGCGAAGCATCGGACGGTGGCAGAAGCTCTCACAAAAAGGGGCTGGGTTGCGGACATAAAGGGTGCTCTCACTGTTCAGATCTTGGCTGACTTTCTTCGGATTTGGACAAAGGTGGAAGGCATTGAGTTGCAGGCTGATATCTCTGACCAGCATACATGGCGCCTAACAAATTCTGGTGCCTACTCCAGCAAGTCCGCTTACAATGCTTTCTTCATTGGCACTATGAGGTTTGCGCCTTGGAAGCGTATTTGGAAGTCCTGGGCACCTCTTAGTTGCAAATTCTTTATGTGGCTGGCCACCAACAATAGGTGCTGGACTGCGGATCGGCTAGCCAAGAGGTTTTAATTCCCCGGTTCTCTTGGTCGCCTGGGAGATTTCGATGCACCGGAATGACTGTGTTTTTAATGGAGCACAACCGGTTTTAGGGGTGGTGCTGCAGACTATAGAAAATGAGATCGCTCTCTGGTGTCAGCTGGAGCTTCGAAGCTTCAGGAGCTGCTCGGCCGGTCGCTGCATACTTCCCCCTAGAGTGTGCCAGCGTGTTGTTTTTCTTTTGGGAGGTGGCAATTTGGGCCTGACCACGTGTGTTGTGTGAGTTCTGTGGTTTCTCAAGTCAGGAGGGGTTGTCCTCCTATCTTTGTATCTTCTCTCTTCTTAATGAAATGATGCGTAGATCTCCTACGTAATCGAGAAAAAAAACTATTAAATCTAAAAGTAAATGGGTATTATTGGTTCGTATTAATGATTTTGTATCATGAAGATGTATTTATGCGACAAAATTAACAAAAAAATAACTATATTGTGTGTTGGACCTTTGTTCTGTATTGTGATATCAAGTTTCATGATAGGTTTCATACCATTTTTTTCATGTAAAGAACTATGATAGTCGATGGCACCAGTTGATGAGAAGCTTGTGCAACATCGTTTGCGGTGGTTCAGACATATTCAACTAAGGCCGCAGGAAGCACCGGTTCTTAGCAAGATGGTACATCGGCCAAACGGTGTGAAGAGAGGCGGGGGTAGATCAAAATTGACATGGAAAGAGTCTGTGAAGAGAGATCTGAGAGATATCGCCAAAGAGTTAGCCTTGGATAGGAGTTTGTGAAGGCTAGCAATTCACGTGCCTAAATTTTGCTTGCCGGCCACGTTTTCAGGCCGTCCGATTAATCGCGATTAATCAACAA
The DNA here is from genome assembly GCA_001602295.1 of Zoysia matrella. NCBI lineage: Eukaryota > Viridiplantae > Streptophyta > Magnoliopsida > Poales > Poaceae > Zoysia > Zoysia matrella. Next base: position 24,746 of record BCLG01004915.1, on the reverse strand, counting down.
GTCGGTCAAGTGAATACGATCAAGGTTGGTGACCTGACTAGGGCGACTAGTTGTCCAGTCGTCCGACTAGTCACGACTAGTTGTGCAGATCAGTCGAGGACGACCAGAACCAGCCAAGGTAATTTGGGACTTTTTTCAGCCCATTTACACTTCAGCCCTAATATATATTCCCTCCTTGGCATAGTTGCCCTAGTCTTCTGCCTTCCCTCCCTCTCCCAGCCGCCAGAAACAGCTCTAGAAGGAGCGCGAGCTGCTGTCTCCACTCTCCACTCTTCACTCTCCAGTCCAGCCCCTCTCTAGTCTCCTCCCTCCTCCATCATCGCATGCCCTACTGCCACTGCTGCTCTCCCCATTTGCCTCCTACCACGCTCCTCCGCTCCCATCCATGATGAGTCAGTCCTCCTCCTCTGATGAACGTGTTCGTCGTGAGAACATGGTTGAAGTGGTGTTCCCTACAGAGGCTGCAGCTGCTGATTTTGTTGATGATGCTGGTGCTTCTACAACTGCCCCAACAGCTGGATCTGGTACTGCTGCTCCCCATACTTCTGGATCTAGTAATGCAAGTGATGATGTTTCCGCCATAGTTGCTAAAGCCTTAGCTGAGCTGCCACCTGAAATTGCTGCCCTAGCTAAAGATTCTACAAGGCATGCCAAATCTAAGGACCCAGGATGTAAATATGGTTTCTGGCCAACAATAGGGAAGAAGGATTTTGTGCAATTCATATTTTGCATGAAGGAAGTGTCTGCAGGGATTAGAATGTTCAAGCAACACCTTGCAGGTGGTTATGGAGATTCTGAAAAGAGTAAATTTCAATAACCTACAACTATTTGCACCTATATATCAAAAACCTACAACTTTTAGAAGCAATTTCAGTAGCCTATAACTATTTGTCACCCTTTTATCACAAAGCTACAACTTTTAAAAATCCTAAACGGGAGAGGCTTTTGGGCCCACCCGTCATCGACAGCATGCACCGTTCTCTCCGTTCTGCACACCCACCTAACGACTTGGGCCTATGCCATGTAAGCAGGATGAGGTGGAGGGGCACCAACCGTGGGCAGCCGAATAAGAGCATCTTCAACATCTCTAAAAATTCACCCTAAAAGGTGCTTTTTAGGGTCAGCTAAAAAAAGTTGGAGCATATTTTAATCATCTCCTCCAACAATTCTCCTAAATATGTTACAATATATTTTAAATTTTGGCCAAGTCGCTCCAAGTCCATCTCGTATGCAATTAACTGTGGGACCGATCAGCAGTCTAATTTTAACATATATTGTGACATATTTAAGAGAACTGTTGGAGGAGATGATTAAAATATACCCTAATTTTTTTAGCTGGACCCAAAAAGCACCTTTTAGGGTGAATTTTTGGGGGCTGTCGATGACGGATGGGCCCAAAAACCTCTCTCGTTTAGTATTTCTAAAAGTTGTAGCTTTGTGATAAAAGGGTGACAAATAGTTGTAGGTTACTGAAATTGCTTCCAAAAGTTGTAGGTTTTTGATATATATAGGTGCAAATAGTTGTAGGTTATTGAAATTTACTCTTCTGAAAAATGTCCTAAAGCACCTGCAATTGTTTAGGAAAGAGATGCGTGACTATTTGATAAAGAATTCAAGGACACAAGCACAAGTTAATGCAGGGGAAGAGGATGAAGAAGCTGAGTGTGTGAATGAAGCTAGATGCGAAGATGAAGCACGTGCTCCTGCTTCAGCTGTACCGAGTTCAGGGACAAAGTCAAAGGTTACAAAGAAGAGAGTTCAATCATCCTTGTCTTCATGGTTTAATTATTCTTCATAGTTCAGATCAGCTATGAACTTATGTGAGCTAATTTGTGCAAACTCCTTTCTGATATTCTGAATTTCTGGTTCATGGCTTGCAGGTTGTTGCAGCAAGAGGCAATTATATGTGCACAGGAACACATAAACAAAGTGCATGCGCATTTGTAAGTGAATTACTTCATTATAAGCTACATACAGTATATTATAATGTTCAATGTTCGACTAGTCAGTCCTTGTCGCTCATAGAAGGTGAGGACGACTAACACAACTAGTCGACCGACCAGACATCGACTAGTCGACCCTGATCAGGCGACTAGTCGATCAAGTCGCCTGATCGGTGCTCTGGCGACCAGTTTCGACTCACCGACCTGAAAACGTGGATTGCCGGTTGTTGCTCCATTTTAGTTGTCTCTCGGGGTTTCATCTCTAGCGTACCCCAACTTGTTTGGGACAAAAGGCTTTTTTGTTGTTGTTGTAAAGAATTATGATAGTGTTTTTAAACAGCACGGAAATGAACTTTTATGGCAGCAAGTGATTTTGAAAGAGCATTTTTTTTTAGGTGACGCAATTAGACAAACATTTTGTGGGCATTCCTAGGCTTGTGTTGCTAAATGATATCAAACAAATTACTAACATCAAATGTGTTGCTAAAACAAAGGCAGCTAGTTGAGATAAAAAAAAGGCCCAAAGGGCATTAGCTTACTTGCTTAGTTGCATTTGTGTACCAGCGACCCAGATTGGGTTCGTGAGCAGTACATTCACACACCTGCACCAAAAGGAAAAAGGAAAATTGGCATCAGCATTCATCTAAGCACAAGGCTGACAAGCGACACGCTTAGAAGTCAGAATATTCGTGTCTGAAAAAATGGGAACAGATACAGCAACGCAAATAAGGTCTATCGAGATGTTCAACTAAATTACAGTTACCCAGACAGGGCAGAGACAGTGAGAAATTGTAGCATTTCGATAGATGCCATCATCCAGCCCTCTCCTGGCTTGCTCATGGGCCTTTGCCTCTGCCCTGTTCTAGATATTTGGTAGAAGTAGTAGACACCCTGAAAGTAACAGAAAGCATAATGCCCAGGTAGTGCGGCGTAGTGACATGGACCTGGGGCAGGCCCTCGACCGTCTGAGCGCCTGGCCAAGGCGGCGCATGGCTACGATGAGCGCGACCATGAGGTTGGGGTCGATGACGGGGTCGAGAATCTCGTTGCCGGCGAGGACGTGCGAGGACGCCGAGGAGAGGTTGTCGCAGACCCAGCCCCGGGCCCGCCTAGAGATGCAATGTCGCCGGGTGGGGCTCGGGGGCGCAGGGGCGGGGCTAGGGGCGGTGGCCGGTATGGAGCTCGTGGCGGGGCGTGGGCGTTGGCCGCCGGCGCCGCGCGCGGGGGTGAACGGTCCCCGTGGAAGTTTAATGAGAATGGAGCTGAATCAGAATTCTCGCGTCTAGCGCAAAATGAAGTAACGTTTATAAGTGATTCTTAAAAATAATACTCTCTCTATTTTTTAATTGACTTTTAAATTTAGCTTTGACAATTCATCTTATTAAAAAAAAATTTGATAAATTTTATATAATTTAATTTATCATTAGAGTTATTTGAATCACAACTTAAAATTTTACACATTTTAACGAATTTTTTAAATAAGACAAATAGTCAAAATTGAATTAAAAAATCAGCCACGTCAGAGTTAAAGAAGAGAGAGTATTTGGTTAAGATATACTCCTAAGTGATTCAAATTAAAATCTGAAATATTTCTAGAACGATTAGGCATTTTAAAAAATATATTATTTTGTAGAACGATTAGGCATTTTAAACATATATTATTTCGAATGCCATGAATTAATGACAAATATGTTAGATGTTATTATTGGTAGACCTGGCCAGCGAGCCCAGGCCAAATGGCCGGCACGAGACCCTGCCACTTTGGCCCAGCATGGTAGCGAAACAGGCGGTGCTCGCCGGAAGCTCGACACGAGCCGTGTTTGGGGCTCGCCGCAGGCCCGTTGGCCCATCACAAGCACGGTCCAGTTAGGCTTGCTATTGGGCCCATATGGCCCAGCACGTTTCGGCACAGCCTGCTCGACTTGTTTATTATTTTTTGAAATTTTATAATAAAAATGTATGCAATTTGACTTATTTATGTTTAAAATTTATGATTTTTTAAAATTATATAATTAATTTTTAATAATTAATTAATCGAGCATGTAAAAATCAACCAGGTCATGCTTGGGCCTGGCCAGTTGGCATGCAGGCCGGCACGGCACGGCCTGATCAACTAGTCGGGCCGTGCCAAGCCGCTTCGCCGTTGGTCTGAGATCAGTCGGGCTCGTTGTCCAGGTATAATTATTGATTCTCTTGTGATAGAGATGTGATAATATTTATATGTACACCTTCCGTTCTTAAATTGATGCCGCGTTGATTTTTAACATTAATTTTAATTATTTATCTTATTTAAAAAAGTTTTATAAATATTATATAGTTTGTTATAATTTACTTTATTATTAAAATTATTTAAATCATAATTTATAATTTTTCATATTTGAACTTTTTTTTTTAATAAGATGAACGACAAAGTTGAAATTTAAAGTCAACCCACCGTATCAATTTAACAACGAAGGGAGTATTTGGCATGCCTCCTATCAGTAAGACGGGGACCAGTCAGAGCACATACAGCGATGCATATAAGCTGAAGTAATTAATGTTGAGCTCAAGTAAATATTTGGACTTGCATGTTTACAAGAAACGAAGCATCATGTCTCCTTAATAAAATTAAATGAAACCGAGTACTACTTCGTTCAAAATATAAGCATTTTACGTTTTGACACCGGGTACCCAGCGGATGGGCCAAGTATGCCGCGGCGTACCTAAAATTTTTAGTTTAAATTAGTGCTAATACATGTTTCAGTTAAAATTTTAATTTTAACAGATATTTAAATAGTAAATATACATAGATAATCATAAAATATTAATATATATATATATGTAACAGATTTGATAGAGATAGCAATAATTAAATTTTAGATATTGATATAGATATATGTTAAACTGCTATTTTTTTATATAAGTATCTAAATTAATGTTTACGTACTAGCCGATTTACCTAATACTTTTTTCATTCAGATGTTGTTGCTCCGTCGTGATTTTTGACACCAAATACACTTAGTTCTGTTGAAATCTTCAAGCAAAATATATGAAACATTTAATTTTAAATGGCATAATACTGGATAAAAAGATATAACTTTTGGTCTATAGTGATAGAATATTGATGTTTTTTAAAATATTTCTCTCTCCCTCTCTTACAAGTCTAAGCTTACGATGCATTTACGAGTTAGACTTCTTTTAGACCGCATATTTTTTAGATTTAGTAAACTAGACTAAGGTTTGATAGTATGGGATGGTTATTCGGTCATCTCAGATGAAAAGAACAAGTGCTCTATAGTTTGCTTAGTTTTTTTTTCTTCTCCTCTAGCTTTTAGTGACTGACACTGATATCATATTTGCTGTTGTTTTCATTAGTACAGCTGAAAATTTTTTTGGCATATCCTTCGTAAAATCTAGGTATGCCACTGGGTTTGGATAAAATCAAAATTTTTAACTTCTACTAATAATATCTAGAAAATTACATAATTTTTAATATAAAAATATATTTTATATAAAAGCTTACTTCATAGAATCCAAAAAATATTTTTTATATAATAATATATTATTAGTGGTCAAAGTGATAATGTTTGATTTTGACTAAATTCAGAAATACTTTTATTTTGAAACAGATGGAGTACCACTAGAATTTAAGAGTAAAATAGGATAAGGTCTATTTCAGTTATAAACAAGGTTTTTAAGCTGGGGTGGGTGGGGGGGCAACCATTGCTTAGAATGTGAATTAACTAATAAGTAGTGATTTCTTTTTGACTCGAGTGACACCTGAAATAATTGGATGTCTTCTTCAACGGTCCAACTAATGCCTCGTTCGATTGGGCTGGGATCAACCGGGAATGTGGCTCGATCCACGTGAGAAGCTCAGACGGGGAATGAAATCCAGCCAACAGGAGAACATCGTTCGGTTATGTTTCGGTGGGCATGATATCTGGTAAGGATTCTCTGGACAGGAGATGGATTTGAGCATTTTGACACTTTTGAGACTTCAATTTGTGTCCTTTTGATATTACGGCATATCTATACTATAAAAAAACTAAAATTCTTCTATGAGAGTAGGCTCCATAAAATTGATCTAAAGAAATTGAGTGATATCATTTTTCTTTTATAATTCTTTTCTTTTTTAAAAAATCTTTCACCATGTCAACGCACTTAGCAAGTATCATTAGTTCCTTGAATGATTAGTCATCATCTACCAAAACTCACTAGGGGCCAAGATGCACTTTCGATTTTCTCCTTTTTAGTGATTGATGACAACCTATTCAAAGCTTTAAAAAGAGAGATAATATATGATTTTGTATACTCGTGATATAGGTAGCTCCCCCTAGATGTGTGTATGGATTTGAATTCTTTGTTTTGGCTTTAAAATTCTAAAATGCACATATTTAAAGGAAAATTGTGAGAGCTCACCTATATTCAAGCATCCGTGGGGTGCAACATGTGAGTGTGAAAACAATAAGTGTAATGCAAATGACAACAATGTCCACACAAGAAGTATAAGAAGATCAAGAAAAATATTATACCATTACACCACTACAAGCATAAGCATATAATAGATAATAACTTAAACAAGTCTCATAACCCAAAGTTATTACAAGCCACAAATAGTCTTACAAACCACTAACAAGCACACATAGAATCTTATATGTCCACCTTACAATAATATAAGCGAAAGATAGATTTCTTCTCCCTCTTTGGCATCACATCACCAAAAAAGAGAAAAGAATACAATAAAAAGAAATCAAGGAGTCGCATCAATGTCCTCATCATCTTCATCACCTTCTTATCCTTCTTCTTCCCATTCACTCACCCTTGGCTACGGCAACATCTTCTTCTCCTTCTTCCCCACTTTCGTCATCTCCACCTTCTTGCTCATGCTTTTGAGCCAAGTGTTGAGCATATGCAAGAGGATCCCAAGGATTATCAAAGACAGGAGGTGGAGGGAAGTCCGGATACTCACGAAGTGGAGAGAGGTTCATGTTGAGATGTGAAGCAATCTGATCTTGTTTGCTGTAAGAGTAGAAAACTGCTCGCAGGTCTCTTGGCGATGCTCTCTAATCTCCGTAGCATTGTGAGTACAAACGGACTCACAAACGCTAAAGACGACTTTGAGAGCCCGTGCAATAAAGGAGGAGGAGGAAGACTTATGATACTTCTTTGAAGTACCGTGAGGAAGATCATGTGAAGAAGGATCATGGTGTGCAGTACCTCGAGAAGAGAAAGCTGCTGCTTGTGAAGATGATCCAATAGACATGGCGATGGCCCGGATGCGATAAGGGGTGTGCTTCATCTCACAATAGAGGAACTGATCGGTCACCCAACAGATCATATACATGATGTAAGGTGCATAGCTGCAGCTTCGGATCGGTGTAGTTGAGGTGTTGAGGATCTCTTGAAAGATGAAATCAAACACACTGAATCCTTCACTAGTGGCCTCAATGTCTTGCATCCAATAGAGCAGATTTTTTGCCATATGCATAATACTCGAAGAATCTCCAGTACGCGGGCACAAGGTGACACGGAAGAGAGAGTTGAGGTACTTGAAGCAAGGGGACACTCCGTGTACCTTTCCAAGATTGATGGGGTCCATACTTTGGATCATAAAGAAAAGCAATCTCTCCATCTTGCAGGACCCTCTCCATATGGATCTTATGCCTGCCCAAGTCATCCGCATCAAAACCAAGAATAGCAGCAAACTGAGTATAGGAGACTTAGAACTTGTTGCCCTCAAGTGCCCAACGAAGAATAGGATCCTCTCCATTCCTTTCAATCCAGAGGGTCGAGTAGAACTGAGCAATGATCTCCTCACACCAATCTTGTTCAAGGCCCATAATCGCCTTGCATCCCCGTCGCTCGCACATGTCAACAATCCGATCAAAGATGGTGCCCTGGGCTTCATTCATATAATTCCAATCGATCTACTTCATTGGATAAGTCCAGACCTTCTTATCCATGATCACTGAGATTTACCAATTCATTTGAAATAGGTTATGGAACCTATAATCAGCACATCCCGACCCCCTCTCAAAAGCATAAGGATTTTGATAGCGAAGGCCTATAAGATCATGAGTGCCCTTTCTGCAGTTGACTGGCTTCTTGGGTGTCTCAAAGAGTTCTCGGTTTCCGAACTTGGGCCTTGTGACGGTATAGTGAATCCTGTCACTCAATGGTTGGGGAGCAAATGGATCTTCAAATGCATTCCCTTGTCCACTTGCAACCCCTTTGCCCTTTCCATGACCTCCTCCGGTGCTCCTCCTAGATGGCATTGTATTGTGGGGGCAACCTCTTGAATCACAGGACCTTGCACCCTTGGTCTTGATTCGGATCGCTTCTTTGTAGCCCCAACTTTGTGCTTACGCTTGGGGCGCTCCTCCTCTTGCTCACTTTCAATCTCCGGTTCCTCTTGAGGCTGCGACCTTCTTTCATGACCCATACCTGAACAAGAATGCAAAGAAATCACTAAGAATGATGACAAGATAGGACGAAGAGAGAAGAAAAGATTGCGCAAGAACATTGCTGCACCGGAATCTCCGATAACTAGCCGGACAGTCCTATCATTGGACTATCCAGTAAAGCACCGAACACTCTGGTCCACCAGACCAAACACTCCGGTGCCCGTGTTCTTGAAAAGAAATCAAGAGATCTCTCAAACCATTCGAGCATTGCATTAAAAGGAGATGGTTCACCGAAGAAAACCCCTAGAATAGCCTACAAAGAGAGATCAGGAAAATGAGGTTTTTTAATGAAATATCTGTCTTTTGCTTCGATCAGAAGGGAAAATCACTGGGGAAGGCAAGGAGTCACAAGGAGCCTCTTGACTCGAATCCCTCGAAAGAATTTGGCCCTGTCCTAAGGATTTGTGGAAGTGGCAATTTTGGGGAGAGAGAGACGACGGGTGGCTAGAGAGGCAAATTAGGGAGAGCATTGAATGTGGGACCCACTGAGTTTAAATACATCTAGGTCACTGTACACTCCGGCATAGTGCCGGTGTCTCCGGTCAACCGAACTATCCGACACAATGCCGGAGTCTCCGAGCGGCCCTCTTGTGTTCGGCCACCAGAACCACCGGACCGTCCGGTAAGGCCTCTCTGGACAGGAAAAAAAAAGTGGAGGAGACTTGGAATTTTTGCAGGGATATGTTTAGATATTAGATGGACATATAAGTACTTTGTCATATAGTGATCAGCAGCAATCAAAAATCAAAGTAATGATCGTTTTACAACAAAGTTGGTCCTAAGACCAAGAACAAGAAAAAAATTTGTAGAACACATAATATTTTCATAAGTTCTTTTATTTCTCAAGCAAGATAGAAATCAACAATCAGATATGCATTACTTCAAGCCACATTTTGAGAATCTATGATATTAAGCTCACTCCTAAGTTCACGAAAGCGCTTTTCATCTAGAGGCTTGGTGAAAATATCAGCCAATTGCTTTTTGGTAGGCACATGGAAAATCTCTATATCCCCCTTTAGAGAATTGTCTCTCAAAAAGTGATGCCGGATGTCTATTTGCTTTGTGCGGTTATGAGCGCAAGGATTATTAGCAATTTTAATGGCACTCTCATTGTCACATAGGAGAGGTACTTTGTTCTCAAAGTAACCAAAGTCTTTAAGAGTTTGCCTCATCCATAGCAATGGGGCACAACAATTACCCGCAACTATGTATTCAGCTTTGACAGTGGATAGAGCAACGGAGTTTGTTTCTTGGAGGACCATGATACAAGGGATCTTCCCAAAAATTAGCAAGTCTCTGATGTGGTCTTCCTATCCACTTTGCATCCGGCATAATCCGCATTGGAATATCCAATGAGATTAAAAGTGAAACCCTTTGGATACCAAAGCCTTAGGTTTGGTGTGTGAACTAAATATCATAAGATTCTCTTAATAGCCCTTAAATGGCACTCTTTTGGAGAAGCTTGAAATCTTGCACACATACACACACTAAGCACGATATCGAGCCTTGCACAAAGATAAAGCAAGGATCCAATCATGGAGCGATATACCTTTTAATACATCGTCCACCGAAGTCAAGATAAAGATGACCATTTGTTCCCATGGCGGCTTTGATAGGTTTAGCATTCGCTATATAGTATGTCATGGGTGTACTTGGTTTGACATATGAATGTTTCTTCTTTGAGTTATTTCACTTGAAAGCCGAGGAAGAATGTCAACTCCCTCACCATAGACATCTCAAACCTTTCCGTCATAATCTTGCTAAACTCATCACAAAAACTTTTGTTAGTAGAACTAAGTATTATGTCATCGACATATCTTCGGTAGATCATTGTCAACTCTTTTTGTGAAGATGGTGGAATCGGCTTTTTCAATTTTAAAACCACTTTCAATGAGGAAATCCCTAAGGCATTCATATCATGCTCTAGGGGCTTGCTTAAGCAAATAGAGCGCTTTACGGACTTTATAGACATGGTTAGGATACTCTTCATCTTCAAAGCCTTGTGGCTGCTTCACAAACACTTCTTCTTTGATTGGCCCATTTAGAAATGCACTTTTTACATCCATTTGATAAAGCTTGAAATCATAGTGAGTAGGATAGGCAAGTAATATACAAATTGACTCAAGCCTAGCCATGGGGGCAAAGGTTTCATCAAAATCCAAACTTTGAACTTAAGAATAACCTTTTGCCACAAGTCTTGCTTTGTTTCTTGTCACGACCCCATGCTCATCTTGTTTATTACGGAACACCTATTTAGTGCCCACAACATTTTGACTTGACCGTTCCACCAAGGACCAGACTTTATTCCACTTGAAGTTGTTCAACTCTTCTTCCATGGCCATCACCCAATCCGGATCATGAAGTGTGCCTTCTACCTTTGATGGTTCTAAGGAGGAAACAAAAGAGTAATGTTCACAAAAGGTAGCAACTTGTGATCTAGTAGTTATCCTTTTTTTAATATTACCAAGAATGTTGTCAACGGGGTGATCTCTTTGAACACTTTGATGAACTCTTGGATGTGGCACTTGGGGTCTTGGTTTATCTTGCTCTTCTTTGTCATCTCTCCCTTCATCATTGCCCTCTTCTTCTTCATGTGCTTCATCTTGTGTTGTAGGAGATGCTACATTGGAGGATGGATCATCTTGGACATCTTTTAGATCACGTGGTCGCACATCACCTATTGCCATTGTCATCTAAAACATCAAGATCAACTTGCTCTACTTGAGAGCCATTAGTCTCATCAAACACCACATCACACGTGACTTCAACTGAACTAAAGTTTTTGTTAAAGACACGATAGGCACGAGAGTTTGAGTCATAACCAAACAAGAAACCTTCATCCATTTTTGGAGCAAACTTGGATGACTTGTGTTTCTTGTTGAAAATATAACACTTGCTTCCAAAAACATAAAAGTAAGAGACGTTTGGTTTGTTACTGGTGAGAAGCTCGTAGGGGGTCTTCTTCAAGATGCGATGAAGGTAGAGCCGGTTTGTTGCATGACACGCCGTGTTCATCGCTTTGGCCCAAAAGCGATCGGAGATCTTGTATTCATCAAACATGGTTCTTGCCATCTCTATGAGTGTACGGTTCTTCCTTTCGGCAACTCCATTTTATTGAGGGGAGTAAGGTGTCAAAAACTCATGTTTGATGCCTTCTTCATCAAGATATTCCTCTACTTGAGTGCTCTTGAATGCTTCTATTGTCACTTCGTATCTTCTTGATTCTCAAGCCGAATTCATTTTGAGCTCTTCTCAAAAAAATTTTGAGCTCTCTTTGAGTTTCACTCTTATCATGCAAAAAGAACACTCAAGTGAAATGTGAATAATTATCAACAATTACAAGATCGTTTTGTTACCGCCAATGCTTATGTAGGCAATTGGGCTAAAGAGATCCATATGAAGCAATCCAATGGCCTTGTTGTTGTCACGATATTTTTGGTGGGATGCGGCACTCCAACTTGTTTCCCGGCTTGACATGCTCCACAAGGCTTATCCTAGGATGTGACCACCTTTTAGGAGCTTATTAAGATTTCTCATTTCAACATGGGCTAGTCTTCGATGCCACAACCAACCCATGTTGGACTTTGCAATTAAACATGTGTCAAGTTGGGCCTTATTCATTGAAAAGTCAATAAGATAGAGCTTTCCCTTTAACACACCTTTAAAAGCAATTGAGTTATCCCTCCTAAAGAATGTCACACCCTCAAGAGTGAACAAACAATTATAGCCTATCTCACAATGTTGTGAAACGAACAACAAATTGTAGTCGAAGGAATCAACAAGCAATACATTAGAAATTGAATGCTCGCTTGTGATAGCAATTTTACCAACACCATGCACTCTTCCTTGGCCGTTGTCACCAAAGGTGATACTTTCCATTGAATCCTTATTTTCTTGATAAGAGGTGAACATCTTTTCCTCCCCGGTCATATGATTGATGCATCCACTATCTAGCACCCAACTTGTTCCACCGGAGGAGTACAAATAAGGATCAAGTGACCGAGAAGGTGGGTTGAATCGAGCACTAACACTACTAATATTTTTACTCACTCTTCATATCTTCTAGCAAACTAGCAACCAACTTCTACCAAGAAGGGATTAAGAACGAGATCAATCAAGCAAGGAGACAACCAAACACTAGATGATAATGAAAGAATGACCAATCAAGCTATCAAGCAAGTCGGCACGAGAGCCACCAAGAGATACAACCAAGCAACTTATCACACTACTCACAATAAGATAAATGGAGTAAGTAAAGAGAAGGGTGAAAGAGATGCTCGGCGATTTTTCTTGGGGTCTGGGAAGGATAGCGCATTCCTCTAATCCTTGTTGAACCACACATGTTAGAGACTTGGTTCCTCCCGTCATTCCCGTAACGATGCTCACAAGGTTATACTTCACTCTCGGAGTGAAGTCACCGGCGGTCCGGCTATAGCAAATAATACCCAAGCGCTAGAGCAAGCCTCCAAGGCTCGGGCGCTCACTTTTGGTGTCCCTTTCGAGTGAGACCTGAAAACGCTCACAAACTTGATGTCGTCTTCAATAAGTCTTCGAAAGCTTGGACAACGATGCTTAACCGGTCTAGGCTGCCATAGACCAAGAGTAACAAGCCGAAGACACCCTCAGCCTCACAAGCTCTAGTAACGTATGGATGCTCTTTGCTACTCTTCACTAGCACTTAAGATCTCACTAGATGCTCTCTTGTGCTTCAACTTGGTGACCTTTGGCTTTCACAAATGATCTCTAACTTCTCTGGCTGCAGGTAACCTCCACAACAGTTCCTCCAATGGTTTAAATAGACCCCAAGCCCTGAGAGACCCGTTGGGAGCCGTTGCCGAAAAGCTGACTGCTTTTTGCAGTCACCGGACTGTCCGATGACTGGGACCACCGGACTGTCCGATGACTGGGACCACCGGACTGTCCAGTGACTCCTGATCTTAATCTGCTAGATAACATCCTCTCTGGAATCTATTCCATGTGACAACATACTATCCGGTGCATACCTTCATCGAACTGTCCGGTAACTCTCTGTTTTAGACTTCCAAAGACACCTCCTCTAGACATCAGCCTCTGGCTCACCGAACTGTCTGGTCATTGCAACATCGGATTGTCTGGTGACTTCTTCACTTGAACTCCAGAGAGCACCTTTCTCTGGACTTTGGTCTCCAGCACTCACCGGACTGTCCTGTGACTTCAACCGAGCTACTCCCAGAAAACTGCCTCTCTGGAGTCCTGATCCCAGACCTCATCGAGTTGTTCGGTGACTCTTCAACAGCTGCCTTCGTCTTTAACTTGACTTCGGCTTCTCTTGTTGCAACTCTTGACATCTCCAAGCTTCCACTGATCACTCAAGTACCTCAGAGAGCTTAGAGCATCTATACTCCCTAATTTATGTAAAATCATGACGAGTGACTCGATTCCTCTTAATAGTACCGGTTTTTTCTATTGACATAAGACATAAAACTAAGCCACACACGGCTTTAGATCATTCTTAGCCTTAGACAAGCTTCTTCCTTAAAAGCATACCGGAAAGCTGAACATCCTTGAAACAACCAACTCGTAGAGGTGAAGGATAATGTTGATGAACCTATATCCTACGAGTTAGTTCATGGTTCTCATATAATAACCGGAACCATTTATACCTTTGAGGGGCTTCAATGCTCATGAAGCTAACAATCTCCTCCCTTTTCGATGATTGATGACAACCATGATACAAATGATCGAGATGATACAAAGAAGAAAAGCATGAGACAACCATAAAAGAAAGGATAGGCACAAGTTGTCATACCATCTCTTGTCAAGAAGCTCACATTTTGCACGAGATTTCATACCTCGGCTTTAGACTCCCCCTTGATATGTGCATTGCTTATATTGTTGATTAGTCTTGTTGATTGTGATTTCATCCATCTTCATCTCTTTAACTCCCTATTCTCATCATCTACAAATAGGAAATAACCACAAGACGAGTAGAGAGAAAAGGGGTAGTAATGAAAAGATTTTGAGTTTAAAGGAAAGATTACTCCCTTTAATTTCTTGGTCAAAATCTCCTCCAAAGACCAATCTTATCACCAAACAATTCTTCTTGATCATCAATTCTTCTCTTCTTTTTCTTGATCATCAATTCTTCTCTTCTTCTTCATGATCATCAATTCTTCTCTTCTCTTCTCTTCTCGATCATTATTCAATGGTCACACTTCTCCCCCTTTGTCATCTATCAACAAAAAGAATACCACAGGAGAAAAGTGCAATGGAAAACCATATAGAGGATAAGAGAGTATAGAGCAATAATACCGAGTGTTCATCTACAAATCCTTCTCTTGTCCTTTCATCTTTTCTTGACTCTTACCCCCCTCGAAAGATACCTCTCTTGACACGTTTCTTTTCTACAAGGATTTAACCAAGAAATTTCCTCTTCTTTCAACAAGAAGGGGTTAGTAATGCACATGAGAATGTATGAACCATAATCTTTGAGCCGCATAGGTAGATTTAACCTTAGAGGTCAAAAGATTGTGATTCAATGGCATTAAGCTCACAATTACTTTAAAAGATATCTAGGGAAAATAAATTTATATTATATTATGAGCAACTCCCCCTATAATTGTGCTTGACATCAAGACATTAGATGCCATCCATGAGATGCACATGAATGCATAAACAAGAATAAAAGATGCATGGACATGATGAATAAGGACTAGAAAACAATTACCCCCATCACATTGAAATCACCTCGCAAGTTTACTCACAATGATCCTCATCTCCTAGCCTTGGGCACCCCATGATCATTCTTCCCAAGCTCTCCAAGATCATTGCTATCCCTAAAAGAGTTAGATGATGGTCCTACAAAACCAGAAGAACAACAAAAACAAAGCAAAACAAAGCAAACACAAGCAAACAAGAATGTACAACAAGAAGCTAAGCTTTAGAGATTACTCAAGTGAAGTTTGAGAGATCGAGAATGTTGAGCTCTCCTCTTAGCCTGTTAAATTTCTTCTCATCAAGGGGCTTCGTGAAATTACTAGCCAATTGATCATTTGTCCTCACACTAATAAGATCAACATCCTTCCTGGCCATATGATCCCTTATGAAATGATGCTTGACCTCAATATGTTTGGCATGACCATGATCACCTTTATGAAGAGCCATATTGATTGCACTCTTACTATCACAATATAGTGAAATATGATTATATATCAGTCCATAGTTCATGAGAGTTTGCTTCATGTAGAAAAGTTGAGCACAGCAAGCACCGGATGGCATATATTTAGCTTCGGCCGTTGAGTGGGCCACGGCATTTTGCTTCTTAGAGCTCCAAGCAACTAAAGATCTTTCAAAAAATTGACATCAACCAGAGGTACTTTTCCTATTCACTTTGCATCCGGTGAAGTCCGAGTCGGAGTAGCCAATAAGATCAAATCCTCCATCTTTTGAATACCAAAGGCCTATAGTTGTTGTATAATTGAGGTACCTAAGAATTCTTTTGATAGCACTTAGATGATCCTTAAGATTAGCTTGATAATGAGCACATAAACATACACTAAACATAATATCCAGACGAGAAGCGGTAAGATACAAGAGAGAACCAATCATAGAATGATAAAGCTTTTTATCAACCGATTTACCACTCTCATCCGTGCCAAGAGTGCCATTTGTGGCCATTGGTGTCTTGATTGGCTTTGAATCTTCCATTCCGAAGCACTTGAGAAGATCTCTAGTGTAATTCTTTTGATAGATGAATGTCTCTCCTTTCATTTGCTTGACTTGGAATCTGAGTAACAAGTGAAGTTCTCCTATCATAGACATCTCAAATTCTTTGGCCATTAGCTCTCAAAATTCTACATTACAAGCTTCATTAGTTGACTTAAAGATAATATCATCCACATATATTTGACAAATAAAAAAATCATTGTCAACCTGTTTTGTGAAGAGAGTGTTATCGATACTCCCTATTTTGAATTCCTTGTCAGTGAGAAAATCTCTTAGTCGCTCATACCATATCCTTGGAGCTTGCTTGAGTTCATACAATGCTTTTTTTAGCTTGAAGACGTGATCGGGATGCTTGAGATTCTCGAGCCGAGTGGTTGCTCAACTAAAACATGCTCATTAATATAGCCATTAAGAAATGTGCTCTTCACATTCATTTGATATAATTTGAAGTTAAAATAAGAAGCATAAACAAGCAAATTTTGAATTGACTCAAGTCGAACCACAGGGGTGAAGATCTCATCAAAGTCCATCCCCTCAACTTGAGAGTAACCCTTGGCCACGAGTCTTGCTTTGTTCCTTATGACATTCCTATTTTTATTTTACTTGTTTTTGAAGACCCATTTGGTGCCAATAATGTTCTTGTGCTTCAACCTCTTCACTAATTCTCAAACTTGATTACTCTCGAAATTATTGAGCTCCTCTTACATAGCCATCACCTATTTATGATCCTCCACCACTTCATCAATGTTTTTGAGCTCAATCAAAGACACAAAAGAGAAATGCTCACAAGCAATGTTAGTGGCATCATCGTTAATATAATTTGGCTTATATTGATTTCTCTTGGTCTTTAACTTTTGAGAGGGACTCACAAGAATCAAGTCACTTCCGTGATCTTGAGAAATGGGGTTGTGCCTCTTTGGAGCTTTTTGAGACAGTGCAGCTTGTAGTGAAGAGACATCTTGAGCATTTTGAATAGCTTGCTCCTTGGAGATGATGGTGTCTTGTTGTAAGAGCGGAGAGCTGCAATCTTCTTCAATTCTTGATGTTTTGGTTGGGCATGGTGGTGTAGCACTAGATGTAGGTGACCCTTGATTTCTCGTAGTAGGCTCTTGAGGTAGATCTCTCGGTGCTTGTACACTTGATGATTCTTGCGTTCGATTTGTTGACGTAGTGCTTGTACACTTTAGAACCACATCATATGTTGGTGTTTCGTTTCAGTTACATTTGGACGATGATTTTAATTTTTTGTATTTCTTGGTGTGCTCTTTGCTGCTAAAAATTGAAGATGAATAAGCAGGCACCGGCTGCTTGCCGACTCAGATGCTTATGTTTTAGCTTTCTAGCCTTTAAACTTCCTCTAAAATTTTGCTGATAGTAAGAAATTATACGCAGCTCTTCAAAAAATTTCCTACAGCAAGGAGGGGCCACGGCCCTGTCTGGCCAACATGTAGCTCCGCCGGTGCATGGGAATGAAAATCCGTGAGGGGATTAATCTGGGCATGGTTTGAGTGAGAATACTTGGATCCACTCAATCTAGGTCTAAAATCAATCCATGTTGGGAACCATTCCTATATGCAAACGAACAAGGCATAAGGATGCTGGAACCAATTGCGCGGCATGTGAATTAACTAAATAGTCTTAAAATGCTTCTGTTGGTAATTACAGAAAATAATTAAAGTGCAAAATGCCAAGGCTAACGGGGTTCCAAAACATGCTACCAGTTTCACTATTCAAATGGACAAAATTAAAACCTTCATGCTAGCTAGTCATCTATCTAAATGCAGATTCCATCTCTGCTAACTAACTGATAGATTGCTCAAATGAGAATTTAAACATCCATGTAGAAGTAGAAAGATGGTTAAGTAAATGAGATTTTTTAAACATCCATGTAGATGGTTTATTTTATAGCTTTCATTTCTTTTTTCTTTTTTTTTTTGGCAGTAGATTGTAGACGTTTGACAGGTTCACCACCAGCTACTGAAGCGGCAGTAAATGTAGATTTTTTAATCTTCATCTATGACGATTAATGAAATTTCCAGAACACCAATTGTCCAATAGCACAACGTGTTGGCTCTGCTACTGAAGCGGCTGTTACAAGTCCATTTCACCTGGCTTGGCAGCACGGCTCACCACCAGCTGGACCCTGACCACACAGAATCAACGAAACTTCAAGGTTGCAGTCAATGCAGGGCATATGGGACCAATAGTTGCCTATAAAGATGACAAATTATCATCTTTCATTTTCTTTCCACAATAAACAACAAAATGGAAATAAAAACCCTACTCCCGGACAATGCTTGGTAAGACAATAAGAGGGGTCAAGTATTGCTCACAGAAAATTCCAGTAACTGCAATTGTTTTCTCAGAACCAGAGGAAAAACAATATCCATGAACTTATTTACTGACATCAACCATAAGTTTGGTGCGTGTATTTTTCAAGTACACGGTCCAAGCTTGACTACTGGTAGACCAACTTTGTACCTTCTGAAGAACTCAAACAGAATTAGCATCTAGTGAGTGAGATTTCCAAAAATAATAGTCGTTGTGCCCTTGCCTTCACGCAAACGTCAGTGTAACAATTCTGTGCAACCTGTCCACATGGAGACTTGGCATGAAGTGGTTCACTCGGAATCATGGCGACTCCAGACTCTACATGCCAGTGAATAGTCACACAGATAAGCAACACATGACTGTAGAGCTGCCAACTGTCCCACTCATTGCCTGATATCTCATGAAGGTTGTATGTTGTCCCAGAAACAATTCCAAGGTCAAGTCAATGAAGATTTCTATACATCATGCATGAGATGTATAAAATGCCCCTCATGAGAGAAAGGAGAGTTCAGAACAAAGAAAAAAAAAACAAGGCCTCATATGGAGCATCTCCTCATCATGCCCTTCCTCCTCCCACTGATCTCACAAACCGTGCAAGCTCAACACAACATCACCTTGGGGTCCTCCCTGGCGCCCCATGATCCTGAAAGCTCATGGCTCTCGCCATCCGGCAACTTTGCGTTTGGCTTTCGACCAGTAGAGAGCGGTTCCTACTACCTACGTGCTGTCTGGTTTCACAAGATGAGCAACCAAACGGTGCTTTGGTATGCAAAGACCAATGATCCAGAACCAGTTGAGGTGCATGTTTCATCTGGTTCACGCCTCGATCTCACCTCAGATGGGACGCTCTCGCACCGGGACCCCACGGGTAAAGAGGTATGGAATCCCCAAGTGGCACCCATGCCAGCATGCTAGATACTGGAATCTTTGTATGGGCTGATGTAGATGGCTCAACCAAGCGGGGAATATTTGGACATGATCCAACAAATAACATCCAGCTCCCTACATCAAAGGCTCTCCGCAGCAAGATCATTGAAACAAACTATTCTAGTGACCGATTTCTCCTTGATCAGCAAACTGGTGGAACATGTCGGTTTAACAGTTACCCTGTGTTTGATGCAACCAACAATCAGGCCACTTGTGCATGCCCAGCATATTACTCATTTATCGATGAGGAAAACAAGTATAAAGGCTGCAAGCCAGACTTCCAGACACAAAGTTGTGATTTGGTTGATCAATCTGCCACAATGCAATTTCAGTTTATATCTATGATTAATGTGGATTGGCCTTTTGATGACTATGAGAAGTACACCCCCCATACCTAAGGACCAATGCCAGCAGCTCTGCCTGACAGATAGCTTCTGTGCGGTTGCTGTGTTCCATGACAGTGATCAGACCTGTTGGAAGAAGAAAATGCCTTTATTCAATGGCACTGTGGGGAATGTGCAGAGGACAGTTTTCATCAAAGTACCGAAGAACAACAGTTCATCGTCTGAGCTTGTCCATTCCAACAAGTGGAAAATTCAGGATAAAAAGCATTGGATTCTTGGAAGTTCATTGTTTCTGGGATGCTCCATCTTGGCGAACCTTATCTTCTCTTCCCTACATACTCTAGTACTGCAAGAAAGGAAGTGCCACCATTGCAACCATCAAGCACCATTGGTCTGCCACTGAAAACCTTCACTTACACAGAGCTCCAGGAAGCAACCAGTGGATTCCCAGGAGGTTCTTGGTCCTGGTGCGTCTGGTACTGTGTACAAGGGCCAGCTACAAGATGAGAACGACACCATTATTGCTGTCAAGAAAATTGACAAGCTCGAGCATGAAACAAAGAAGGAGTTCACCATTGAGGTCCAAAATATTGGAAAGACACACCACAAGAACTTGGTGAGGTTGATAGGATTCTGCAATGAAGGAAAACAGAGGTTATTGGTGTATGAATTTATGGCCAATGGATCACTCGACATATTCCTATTTGGTGATATTAGGCTTGAGTGGAACCTTCGAGCTCAGATTGCTCTTGGCGTGGCACGAGGGCTCCTATACTTGCATAAAGAATGCAGCACACAAATCATCCACTGTGACATAAAACCGCAGAACATACTTGTTGATGAAAACTTCACAGCAAAGATTTCAGATTTCGGCTTAGCCAAACTGCTTCTAATCAAGCAAACACAATCAAATACAGGTGCCCGAGGCACCAAAGGATACGTTTCGCCTGAGTGGTTCAAGAGCATCGGTATCACTGCCAAGGTAGATGTTTACAGCTTTGGTGTCATCCTTTTGGAGCTCATCTGTTGTCGGCACAATGTTGAGTCAGAGGTTGCAGAATATCAAAAAATACTAAGTTACTGGGCAATGGACTGTTATCGCTGTGGCGGAGTGGATTTACTGGTTGAAGGTGATGATGAAGCAGCTATGAACCTCATGAATGTGGAAAGGTTTGTTGAAGTGGCACTGTGGTGTCTCCAGGAGGACCCTGCTATACGACTTACAATGTGGAAGGTGACCCAGATGCTTGATGGAGTAGCTACAATCCCCTCCCCTCCTGATCCGTCTTCTTTTATCAGTTCACTTCCATATGATCTCTCCTGCCCATTTTAGGATAACATATGTATGAATAAACATAATACTGACAGATAGGCACCAATGATGTTCAAGTGTCATATTGTTGTTGAACGTCACATGCATTGTTATAGTCAGTGTCAGTGAGATACTCTATCTATTTTTAAATTATTATCGATGTTGATTTTTAATGTTATCTTTGAACAATCGTCTTAGTTCACGCAACAAGAAAATAGAACTTTGGTTACCAAGTTAAGTGACCAAGAAGTTTGGTCACTAAAAATTAACAAACAGTTATTAAAATTTGGTTTTTTGTCATGGACATACATTTTTCGTGACTAAGTTGTGTTATCATTTGTTGCTAAATACATATACAATTGTTGTTAAATATATACATGTAGTAATATAGTTTCAGTCACCAAAGCGCGACTAAGTTTTCTTTTTTTTTTTGACAAAATAGCTGTAGAAAATAATATTAACATATAGTGACTAAATATCTTGGTGACTAAAAATCAATTTTGTTGTAGTGTCAAATGTGTAAACTTATATGTCTTGTTTCAAAACATTTAAGGATAAAGCATTAGTCCTTGCACAAATGGACTATTCGGGTAAGCAGAATACTAAGTAACCACTAGAAGCACAGAACAAATGTCCATGTGGTGGAGCCGTAGCCATTTGTCCAAATTGACCAGTCCTTCGCTGCTTGTACACGTCACGAAGGTTCTAAAAGTTTGCAAGATCAAGTCGTTCAATACTTCTAAATGCCAAGATGTCCATAAGTTTGCCATCAGAATCATTTATTTCACGATCAAACCAAATCAAATCTTATATAACAATACCGTTTGTCCGGTACAAGTACCTTTCAACTGCCGGCACGGCAGCCTTAATATATAGCCGGGCCACACGGAGACAAAAAGAGAAAGGGTTACCAGTCAAAATATGCTCTTTTTCAATCAGAATATTGCATATGACAATGAAAAATTACGAACGATTTGTCCGTGGTTAACATTGAGGGTGGTGTGGAAAATGAACAGTGTGTATACATGAAGAGAAGAATGCATTAATAAAAAAAAATCATATTTTTTCCCTAGCAAACAAGGAAATACGATATCTATGAAATTCAGTGAGTGCAACCAAATTTCGTCGTATCTATAAGTTAAAACTCCCTATTCCAGTTGGCTGTGTTGACTGTTCCAAAGTAACACTAGGAGTAAGACATAACTCTCTAAAAAAGAAAGGGGGGGAATAACATGTAACTGTTCTGAAACAAAACTCTTGGGTACCAGAAAATTGAAACTTCCTCTCGAATCCCTTAAAAAAAAAAAGCAAGAACAGAAATAATAGGGCTACGAAAAATAGTCATGCACCCGCCTCCACGCAGACGTCAATGTAATCACAGGGACAAAAAAATCTGCCTTGCATTGAGCTGGCGAAGGGCCCAGCAATTGGTTCTCCTTGTAATAACACAGCAACCCAGTCCGCACGTTAGACACGGAATAGTCACACAGAAAAGGATCCGTGGCGGCCCTGCAGCCAATCATTTCTCTTGACCAGTTCAACGCCACTGACTGTTACACCTTACGAAGGTTCAAAATGAATTGCAAGATAAGTCAACGACGACTCCGAAACGCCAAGATCTGCATAAGTTTGTCATCAGAACCACTAATAGGAAACAGAATCCAAAATCAAAAGTGATGATGGCACCTCTCCTCCTCCTGCCCCTCTTCCTCATACAGATCTCACCATATGCGCAAGCTCAAACTAACATCAGCTTGGGCACCTCCTTAACACCGCAAGGTCCTAACAGCTCATGGCTCTCTGCATCGGGCGACTTCGCGTTTGGCTTCCGGCCGATGGAGGGCAACCCCTCCGTCTACCTCCTTGGCGTCTGGTTCCAAAAGATCATCAACCAGACAGTAGTCTGGTACGCCAAGACCACTGGTGACGATCCAGCAGGGCCGATACAAGTTTCATCCGGTTCAAGCCTCCAGCTCACTTCCCGGGGGGCGCTCTCGCTCTTGGATCCCACTGGGAAAGAGGTATGGAATCCCAATGTTGTCGGTGCAGCCTATGCTAACATGCTCGACACAGGAAACTTTGTACTGTCTGGCGCGGATGGCTCTACCAGGTGGGGGACTTTCCAAAGCCCAGCAGATACCATTTTGCCAACACAAGTACTCGCCCCAGGAACGACACTCCGCAGTCGGATCATCCCCACAGACTACTCCGATGGCCGGTTTATCCTGAACATGCAAACTAATTCTGTTGCTCTTTATTCTGTCGCTGTGCCTTCTGGATATCAATATGACTCCTATTGGTCTGAGGGAGGGAACTTCACAAATCTGGTGTTCAATGCCACCGGTAGGATATATGTTGCTGCGAATAACGGCACACAAATCAATATGACATCTGCGGCTAGCAGCTCCATGGCGGACTATTACCATCGCGCCACACTTGACCCAGATGGTGCGTTTAGGCAATATTGGTACCCAAAGAAGGCCAGCAGCCAGTCAACACAGGCATGGTCAGTAGTGGGCGTGGTACCTGACAATATCTGTCAAGCAACAACTAAAATCGGCAGCAGTACATGTGGGTTTAACAGTTACTGCATGTTGGATGACACAAACAATCAGACTACATGCACATGCCCAGACCAGTACTCATTTATTGACGATGAAAGAAAGTATAAAGGCTGCAAACCTGACTTCTTGCCACAAAGTTGTGACTTGAATGAAGAAGATGCCACGATGCAATTTCAGTTTACATCAATGAATAATGTGGACTGGCCTTTCGCTGATTATGAGCAGCAAGCGCCCATAACTAAGAATGATTGTCAGAAGCTCTGCCTCACAGATTGTTTCTGCTCCGTTGCTGTGTACCACGATAGTGATAAAACATGTTGGAAGAAGAAGACGCCTTTGTCCAACGGCATGATGGGGGATTTTGTGCAGAGGACAGTTTTCATCAAGGTACCAAAGAACAACAGATCACAATCTGACCTTCTTGGTAGCAGCAAATGGAAGAAGGATAAGAAGTATTGGATCCTTGGAAGCTCATTATTTTTGGGAAGCTCTGTCTTTGTGAACCTTCTCCTTGTTTCTATTCTCCTTTTCAGTACTTACTGTACTGTCACAAAAAAGAGACTCCCATCTTTGCAGTCATCAAGCAACCTAGGATTGCCTCTGAAAGCCTTCACTTATGCGGAGCTCGAGGATGCAACCAGTGGATTCAAGGAAGTTCTTGGTACTGGTGCATCTGGTATCGTGTACAAAGGCCAGCTACAAGATGAGCACAGGACCTTTATAGCTGTCAAGAAAATTGACAAGCTTGAGCACGAAACAGAAAAGGAATTCACCATTGAGGTCCAAACTATTGGACGGACACACCACAGGAACTTGGTAAGGTTACTGGGATTCTGCAATGAAGGAAAAGAAAGGTTATTGGTGTATGAATTTATGACCAATGGATCACTCAACGGTTTCATATTTGGTGATGATAGACTTCCGTGGAGCCTTCGAGCTGAGCTTGCTCTTGGGGTGGCCAGGGGGCTCCTTTACTTACATGAAGAATGCAGCACACAGATTATTCACTGTGATATAAAACCACAGAACATACTTCTCGATGAAAATTTCACAGCAAAGATATCAGACTTTGGATTAGCCAAACTGCTACGAACAAAACAGACACAAACAAACACAGGTATCAGAGGTACCCGAGGTTATGTAGCCCCTGAGTGGTTCAAGAATATTGGTATTAC
>BCLG01004914.1:0-31598 GCA_001602295.1 Zoysia matrella | reverse complement strand
CTGCTCGATGTTACTACATTAATTGCTATTTAACTATAAAAAAGACTGGCACTGCTCATAATAAAATGCATATTTTAATATAGATCCAAATGATTTTAGACCATCCATTTTTTGGATCTCAAGGGTTAAATTGGTCTTTTATCTCTTAGTAGGTAAAAACTCTTTCATAATTGTTAACTGTTATATCATTAAATTTAAATTTAGATAGTAATTTGTTTATTTTGGAAACCGATGCATGCGACAATATTTTTTGTTTATTTTCTTGAAAAAAACAGCTAAGATTAATTAGTTGTTTTACCTAATATGAGGTATGCCAATATTGGTTGGACTACGTTATAAGGAGTCTAAAAAAAACATAAGCATTCCGTATTAAAATGATGAAAGATATTCTCAATTATAAAGGGTGGTAATGGAACTTGTCATCAAACATCTTTTTGCCTGAAACATATGTTTTGATCATATATTAGCTAAGGGGTTTATCTTATTCAGTATCCTTATTACAGCCATCCAATCCTAGTGATGAACTGATAATAACATGCCATCTCTTACGCTTGGACCTGCCAGGGAAGATATTTCAATGCATGTTAGACCGGGAAAAAAAAACCAATTTGTAAAGGATAACTGAATATCGTCAGTGTTTGTTTCGTGCAGCCGATTTCTTACCTTTGAGTGGGGATGATTGTTTCTAGAAAATGTACGGCAATATCGGTAACCAAGGTTCCAGATCCTCAATACATTATATTTTTTCTTCTCTTCTTCGGTCAGCAGATTGATGATGCATGCCGTGTCATGGCTCGGCAATTTCAGCACCGACCAGCAACAGGGATCCCGTAGCGTTGGAGGTCTTCCTTTAAAGATACCATGCTTTATGAATTTTTGACAGTCACGCAGGACATCCTCCTTCTGCTCCTTAGTGCATCCTGGGTTTGTCATACCAGTCACTGGGCAGGGAAAACTTATTGCACATAGTAGCAGGAGGATAGCAACTACTTTCCCAGGCAATATCGTGTGATCTTGCAGTTGGTGACACACTGGCTTGGCTATAGAAGAAGATGGTCTCAAGACAGAGATGTCTCATATATAATAGTAGCAGAGAAACTTCAGTCAGCAAGATATGATAGTTTAATTCTTATATTAAATCATGAAAG
Organism: Zoysia matrella; assembly: GCA_001602295.1. Taxonomy (NCBI): domain Eukaryota; kingdom Viridiplantae; phylum Streptophyta; class Magnoliopsida; order Poales; family Poaceae; genus Zoysia; species Zoysia matrella. The sequence continues at coordinate 30,450 of BCLG01004914.1, read as the reverse complement.
GGAGAGATACTCCTATGTATGGGTAAGGATATGCTGCCATTTATTAACATATGTATATATTGATTCAATTTGGATACTACTTTTACGGAACATATCAATTTAGATACAGACAGACAGAAGATAGATAGATAGATAGATACTCAACTGTTACCGTGATAAGTACCTGAAGAAGGATCTGTTGAATCAGGACAGGCGTGGATGCAACAGTCTGTTGTGGCCAAACTGGGCTTGCTCCCGAGCTGATAGCTGCGGAGCCTTCACTCTTGTACATGGTGAATGAGTTCAATGGGAAGCAGTAGCGAAGGCAGAAAAAAAAAAAAACGTCGGTGTCAGCTCTATTGTATGGCTTGATGATTATCCAATCCAACCTAAATTTACTTGAGAAATTAGGAATTTTATTGGGGTCAGTTGACCCCAAAAAAGGGCCTAGCTCCGCCCCTGCCGGGAAGCTGAGAGGTTTTAAAGCAATGTGTGAAACTACTGGATATTACAAATTAGGCTCCTTCAAAGACAATGAGCTGTCATTAAATCTTTACCTCTTTACCATACTAAAATATTGGAATTGATGGTGGCAGGTCATGGCTCACCTCCACCTCATCAATCAACAAGGTGTTGACAGGTGGGCCAAAACATCCACACCTCCTCTCACGGCTTCCCGTAACCGAGAGCAGAAGAAAAAAGGACGACGCCCCTCCCCCCAATCTACCCTACCCCACCATGTTCACCATCAATTGCACACCTCAAGCTTCTCCTCACTTTCTACCGTGCCGACCCCACTGTCGCGCCCCTTGAGTGTTAGCTCATGTCACCACACATATACATATAGTGAGAGGTTATCTCTGATACCATTGTAACATCTAGCATCCAAAGCTCGCATACCGCTAAGCCTCCACATGGGGACACGTATTCATACATAGCACCTCTCCTGTGCTTTCATTCTCACTTCATGTAAAAGAGTTAATCTAAAGGTACTATGGTTATAATAATATACTGGCTTTCGCCCCTCAAAATAAACAAGATGGGACTAATCCACAACTCCACTTCACTTCTAAATCATTGTAAAGATCTTAGTGATCAAGAACAGGGTTGAATCGGACACTACACTAATTTGACTTTTACACACTTCATACATATCACATCTCCTATGCTTTTACAAATCTTAGTGAGAACACTTCTACGTCTAGGGGTTGGGGTGTATCGTGTATGCTCGAAAATGGGTTACAATGATGATAGAGTTCTCGCTCGAGCAAGAATCCTAGAGTATGAAGTGTGTCTCTATGATTCATCTATGCGATTCTCTCTTTTTTGTCTTGCTACTCGTCTTTCTAGGGGTCCTCCACATGGCTTTATATAGAGACCAGGTCGGGGTTACGTGGCTTGAAGCCTATGGAATGAACAACCTCTTGACCAGTGGGGCTGCGAGCATCTCGAAGTTTATTCTCCGACGGCTTCTGAGCGCTAGATCATCTTGTCGTCATCCTCGTCTTTGTCCTTTGCCCAGAGCTGAAGGGACAAAGTCAGCTTTCCGTTCACCGTCTAGCAGACAGCTTCTGGCACACATTGTCAGGAATTCGTACTGTCAAAGGTTGGTCATCGAAGGCGGTTGCCCGTCCTAGGGGTCGGACAGATAAGATGGTTCACAACCTTGAGGTTGATCGAGAGGAATAACGTCTGACCCCTAGGTGTCAGATGGGTCTTGGCCCTGTAGAGTCAATCCGTGGCCAGCAAAGTGGTGGGCCACTCTTTGTTGTTGGGCTTGTTGATTGGGCCAGAATTGTGGATACCTGAGATATACGGTCCTGACAGTAGCCCCCCCCCCTCCCCCCGAATCATGCGCCGTTTGCAATTTTGTTGAGGCCGCGTGGGACTGGACTAAGGTAACCTTCATGCTTTTGCCGACTCATCGTGGTCGGTCCTACGAGTGTGCGCGAGCGCGCCTGTAAGGCGTAGGCCCCACGCCCCCAAGAGATTCGAAGGGTAGGTCAGGAGTTCTGAAATTTGAATCTTGGTGTCTGATCCTTTGGGTGCTCGCGAGCGCGCCCACAGGGTGTAGCCCTCGAGCTATCCGCAAGGTTGGTCGGGCGTTCTAAAACTTGTGTGCAAATTGCAGCAGATGATCCTGCGGGTGCGCGCGAGCGCGCCCACGGGGTGTAGCCCCCGTGCCCATGGGCCATCTGAAGGGTCGATCGGGGGTCTTGTACTGACCGAGACGTCCTTGGGAAGTTGCGACCCTAGGGGTCGGGCAAGTGATTGTGGCTTTCAGATAGGCATGCTTCGGGGTCGGAACCCTTTTGTTGGGGAACATGTCCTCGAGCATTCGGCCGGCCAGGGTCGAACAGATTACTTGACTTTTTGGCAGCCAATTTATAAGATCGCAACCCTTTCGCAGAGTAGTGTATCCTTGGGTGTGTTGTCGACCAGGGTCGGACAGGGGAGTCGGGCCTTTGATAGCCGGTTCGTAGGGTCGGAACCCTTTAATGAGGAAGCATCTCCCCATGTGTTCATCCAACCGGGGTCGAGAAAAGAGGCTCGAGCTGGCCAACCGTTGGAGGTCGAGATTGGGTTGGTTCGTGACCATCTTCGAAAAGAGTTTAAGCACCTAAGTCGGACCAGACGGACTGGCCGGACTGTGCATTGCTCGTGCTGGCATGTGGGTTCTGGTCCCAACAGCCAATTGGAGAGTGTTGGGTGCGAACTTGATGATCAGATAGTCTTCTTCTTTCGCTATGTGGACGGTGGATCTTAATTCGTGGGAAAGGTAACTGCTTGTAGGATTGGAGGGCTAGAGTGCGCTCATGGCCGCTGGGGCGTGCATGCTGAACCCAAGGTGTCCGCCAGGCTTTTAAGCCGATGTCAGATGCCCGCACGTCACAGCCGGCAGGCGGAGGCATTGATGCGATGCATGGGCCCATTCGTCTGCGGGCGAGGGGTTGAGAGCACGATTGCCTGATGGTTCAAGCTCTGAGCTGGGCAGTAACTGCTCCTATCAAGTCGTGGATTGCATGGTGACAATCCTGTCAAGTCGTGGATTGCACATCGACATGATGGACCTCAGCGCCTACGTCCAGGTGGGCCTCCTCCAGTCTCAAACCCTTGTCAACTGGTGGCCGGCTGTGGGAGAGGAAGTGCCGGCACCGTCGGACCAACAGTTGGTGAGCTTCATCAGCTTCCATGAGTGCGGGCTTGTGCTGTCGTGCTACGATTTCTCGTGGCCTTCTCTTCTCCTATGGCATCAGCCTGCACCACCTCAACCCAAATTGGGTGTTGCAGGTCAACGCCTTCATCACCGTGTGCGAAGCATTTCTTGGGATCGCTCCACACTTTGGACTGTGTAAGTACTTCTTCCATGTCCTTCACCTGTCCACTGAGAGTCGGTGGGCGTTGCATCGGGGGAGTACATTCGAGTGCCCCTCCGGACATCGCTGAAGGGGTGGAACGATGAATGGTTCTACCTCAACAATCCCCTCCCCGAGCTACTGGCGTTCCGCGATGAGCCCATTGAGTCTTGCCACTCTTGGTCTGCGAAGCCGACGGCCGTGAACGAGGGCGCTGGAGCTGTTCCTGCAGTGAATCACGCAGCTTCGCGTTGAAGGGTTAACCGGCGCCAGGTTGCTCGTGACCTTCATGAAGCCGCGTCCAGCCTCTCCTCTTTCGACCTCGCCTCCTTTGCTCCCACGCTGTACCATCCCAGACCCGAAATATGGCTCCAGACCCGCTCGCACTCCATATCCCACCTCACAAAACAACTGCTTACGCTTTTATCTTCACTTCGTGTAAAAGGGTTAACTCAAGTTATTACTGCATTTCAAAGCCGGGTTTTTAAATTGGTCTCCCCCTCCTCCAACTCACGATATGGGACTGAACTCCTGTGCTACAATAGCTGGTGAGCTACAGTAGCCTTCAGATACAATACTTGCTACAGTACTGGGCCTTTTCTTTTTTCCCGCTGGGTTGAGATACTGCATTCTCCCCATTAAAGACTCAACGTCCTCGTTGAGGAGCGGACCAATTTATCCCGAGGGGACAGATGTACAAAATCACCTCTCTTGACCACATCTGTACGTACAGTGCCGACATACGTGTCATGCCGTGACCACGCTGGGCCCACGCACCATGCACACTGTACACGCACTTCTGACAAGTACATGCCCGTAAAACCGCGAGAGTTGGATCTGATATCATTCTGTAACATCCCAGGCTCAGAATACGGCTCTAGACTCGCTCGCACCCCGTGCGGGTCCTACCTCACAGAATAACTACTTACGCTTTCATCCTCGCTTCACGTAAAAGAGTCAACGCGAGTTATTACTGCATTCCAAAGCTAGGTTTTTAAATTGTCTCCATCTCCTCCAACTCACGGTACGAGATTAAACTTAGTCGCTACAGTAGTCTCTGGCAACAGTACTTGCTACAGTACTGTCCTTTTTCTTTTTTCCCCTGGGCTGGGATACTGCATATGCCACCCCCTCGATGACATCCGCAAAGTACTTGGAGCGGAGTTGTCGGAGGTAGAAGTCCTCACCCGTGTTTCAAGGCTCCTGGACGGGGACGTCTTTGCTGACATGATCGACGGGCCAGAGCTGCTGGTCGAAGGTCGGGTTGGAGCTTTGATAAGTGAACTCTTTGTCCTGATTTTTGAATCTTTGTTGTGGTTATGAATGATTGAGTGTTGTCGATTGTTGTTGTAGATGGCATCGCTCCTTCCCGCGTGCTGGCCGTTCCAACACCAAACACGATCATGGTGAGTCCCTCTGGCTCCACCGCTGCGGCACCTGGGAAGAACAAGAAGGAGAAGAAGGGGAAGATGTGTCCCTCAACTTCCGCCACCGTCTGAGGGAACGGCTGACCCCACCGGATCCTTGCCCAAGAGGGCGAAGGGAGAGGGTTTGGCTATCTCCGCTGCTCCTGCCGCTAGCACGACGGGAGCAGGGTTGCAACAGCCCCAACCGTGAGCCATTCGCCGTCGGCTCGGGTACGGGGCTTCACGGTCCGAGCGTCTACAGCGTAATTATTCTTAAATATGATTGCGAAAAATATCTTACGTTTTGCTTTGTGTGTTGATGCCGAGTGTCTGATCTTTCATCGGGCCATTGTCGATTGCTGCGAAGAAGTCCTGAAAGGTCTCCTCTTCGCCGGGGGAAGCCTTCAAGGCCTGAGGAGAGGAAACGATTCCTCAGGAGAAAGCCTTGCAGCCGCCACCGTGCTCGCCTCCGTCGGCCAGCGAGCTACCGGCCCTTGAGCCAGTGGTTGAAGAAGAGGTGCTGCCTTCCCCGGCCCCGACCTTCGTCGGTCGGGGAGAGAAGGTGGAAGGAGAAGTGCTGCCTCTTCTAGCCGTGGGTGCTGTGGGCTGAGAAGAGGTGACGGTCGAAGAGGGCCAGGTCGGGATGGTTTACCAATCCGTCCTGGCCGCTTGTGCCAAGCTGGAGAGGTGTCGAGACGGCTGGTGTGCACGTGGTTCTCGACCCTCCGTCAGGTCATGGAAACTCTCGATTTGGTAGTGATGCGACGCACAATCGATCTGACCTCAAATTAACACGATTCAAACCCTACAATCGCAGCACCACTTTTCCTCTAAATATCAACCGTGCAACACACGGTTGACCTTGCCAAGAAGGCTAATCGCAGCCTGCAAATCGAAGAACACAAGCAAGAACAAAGAAGAACGCAACTCAATTGTATTTTCTGAATTAAACTCATGAATTTGGAATCTAACAAACCATCTAGCGGCGAAACTGTTTGATACTCCCTCCGTCTCTTTTTATAAGTCATTTTAGGTTCGGGCACGAGAATTAAGAAAAGTGGAAAAGTGAGATGTTTTGAAAACGAGGAGGAGAGAGATAGAGTAGAGATGCGTTGAGAAAAGAATAAGCTATCTCAGGAAGTGAGAACGACTTATAATTTAGAAAATTTTGAAGAGTCTAGAGAGACTTATAATTTGGGACAGAGGGAGAAACAGATTAAACTAAGTAAAACCTAGGTTTAATGATAGTGGGTACTATTTATATATAGGTTAGAGCGTCCTTAAGTAGCAAACCCTAACACTAATGGGCGTAGAGAAGATATATGGACCAAAGACCAAAAGATGGTGTCAAAAAACGTGATAGATTCTGGAGGCCCTATTGTTTCCGTGATTCTTGGAGATCTAGGAGGTATTTTGGCATAGAATTAGATCCGTTGGAAAGATGATCTCCTTAATTTTCCATCCATATCTAACGTCCAAAACGGAGTTCGTATGCGACCTGGGCGTTGCAGGCTACTCCTGGATTCCGACTCTGACTCAAACTGAGTTGGATTCAGACTCCTTTTGGAATTGAACGTGATTCCTTGTCTTGTGCATCTCCATGTTATTCTTCAACCTCCTTTTCTCCTCTTCTATTCCATTTTTGTTTTTCATCCAGATGTGATGGAGAAAATAAGTCGGTGAGAGAATAAATTACAATGATATGTGATACTCTTTTGTAAGTGAAAATTTGTCATGATACTAAAGCTTTATTTAAATAGATTAATCCCATGTTATTATTAATATGACTTTTTTGTCTAATTTTGACCAAAGTGATTTTATTGGAGTTAGAAAATTCTAGCATGGAATAGCATAAATAAGTACATATTTTAAAGCATCTATATGAGAACTTATTTATCATATTTTATAAAAAGAGGCATTCAAATAGAAAAACATTATGGGACAACATTTATGCTCTAATAAATGCTTTTCACAGAATCTCCAAAATATATGAAGATTATACTTCTAAAATTTTGTAACTTTGACAAGGTTCCCATCTGATGCCCTGAAAGAACATACAGAAAAAATGTAGATCCGTTAAAGATACAATCCAGCTGCAACATTAAGGACAATGGATTCCACGTGCGTGGAATGGTGCTTGATGCATGTTGCCTTAAACTATGGCTCCATACACAACATAATTAAAACAATGTGGTGACATTAAATATGGTAATAGAGTGCCTGCCATTATGTGGTGCATATGTCTTACATATTACTCCCTCCCTCCCAAAATAAGTGACATTTTTTGACTTTTTGAAATTGACGTATGACCATTCGTCTTATTCAAAAAATTTACAAAAATACAAAAATGAACAAGTCAAGCTTAAAGTTCTTTTAATAGTGAATCGGTTTACAATAAAACAAATAATTTTTTAATTTTTTTTAATAAGATGAATGGTCAAAGGGAGAAGTTTTAAAATCTAAAACGACACATATTTTGGGACAGAGGGAGTACAAATTTAAATCTGGATAATAAAAGATACATTTGAAGAAGACATAGAAATAGAAATTCCATGAATAGTTTTTAAGGGCCACTTCGGCGGAGCTCCACGGAGCTGATTCTCACTAAGAATCAATAAAGTTGTTCCAAACACTGTCTTTTAGGAGAAGTGATTCTTAGCTAAATCTATGAAGTGATTCCCTGAAATGAGCTAAGGAGCTAGGACCTAAAAAGGTAGCTTCTTTTGATTTTGTGAAGTGATTTTCTGTCTTTATTCTGAGAGTTTATCATAGAGAATCAAAGTGAATCGATCACTTTCAGATACATAATCGCTTCTTTTCAGAGAACCACTTATCAAAGAGAATCACTTCTAGACAACCTCTACCAAAGGGGGCCTAAATCAATGTGCTCTCAGGCCACGCATCTTCTTTATATATTGTTGGAATGGATGGATATCTGGTTTTTGTTTGTTAGCCTCCATGGTGAACGAAACAGTTTCTTGTCTACTAGTATTTAACTCAGATATATTAGTTGTGAGTTGTCTTCCAAAGGAGCATCATTATATATCCACAATAATTTTCTAATTCTCCATAATGGAATATACATGTCACATCACTACCAAATACTTAGGTTGATTTTATTAATGAGCTAATTAGTGGATCTTCTCCAGATCCAGCTTAGTAGTTATTATGGTCACCATAGTGGATGCTTTACATAATGACCTGTCAGGAGAATAATGTTAACAGATAGGTCAGTGTAATGGAACACTCAAATTTTATTGTGTAACAAGTAATCAGCTTTTTTTTTATTTCATTGTGAGGCGGAGGAGGAGGCGGAGCAGCCGCGGCAGCAGAAGCAGCAGGTTTACAGTGATCTTTAAGTTGCAAAATCCTTCTAATGTATGCCCTCTTCGGGCTGTCTAACATCTTCAAAAAATAGGGGCTGCTATATGCAGACTAAAAAGGATGGATCTGGAGTGCAAGATGATGATGCCAAAAACTACGAGAACATTAACTAGGAATTTGGTAGCTTCATGGCGTTTTCGGACCCTCACGAATATTCCCATCTGTGGCAAGTGATATCTATAATCTGTATATCCAATAGAAATTGTTTATATGCACTTTAATCATAATTATTTGTGTTGAAGACAACCCTTTTTTTTTGCCTGTGGATATTGTCCCTTTTACTCTAGGTCAAATGCAGTTAATAGGGACGATGTGAATAATTATTCTGAAAATAGTGACACGTTATAATAGGGGTAAAGCCCTGGTTTATGTAATCGCCCTTTGATATGGGGTCAGGAGAAGACGTGGATGAAATATTTCCACGATCCACCTCCAGGAACATACTAACCATGTCATCGGGACTTGAAAAACCCTGAGGGATGCCCTGGACACTGAGGGTGGAATCTATGAGAGTTTTAGATTGATGGGTCAAAGGTTATATGACCCCAACGATCAAGAGTACTATGGTATATGGAAAAAGTGTATAACCTCTGCAGAGTATATAATCCTTCTAGAATGGCCGTTCTCACAGTTATGGCACGCTAATGATCAGTTTTCATTATCATCTTTGATTGGTGTGAGTGGATATAGTTGCCTGTATGATAGAAGGCTCGACTAAAATTTGGGTGCTGATGAGATTGATAAATATCTCTCTAGGACCAACCTACTAAAATATAAACAATAAATATTTTACTTCCCTTTTGTAAAGCTTCTACAGTGAACCTTGCATAAATTTGGCTTTACAAAAGTGAACCCTATAACTTCATATTTGCTACAACCAAATATGCATCTTGTTATATCTTTGCCTAGTATTAGAGCTTGCTGAGTACCTTATGTACTCACCCGTTTGTAATTATAGTTTTATTCAGAGAAGACTTCCTAGAAGGTCGTGTTGGTTTTCATTCTGCTTCTCAAGTTGCTTGTTGCTTTGGACCATAGTTTCCGCAGATTGCTTCGCCTCTAGCGGTCTAGCTGGTTTTGGATGATAGCAATCGTTGTTGTGTTACTGCTTATGATTCTTACTCGGGTATACTATTTTAAATTTGAAGCATGCTTTCGATATATATTTTGTTGTGTTTGTGTGTATCGACTACGAATCTAGAGACTGATAAGTAAATCACAGAGTTTCCCAAAAATGGGATGACACACTTATTTTGGACGGAGGGAATAGTTATTTTTCACAGTTCTATCCATGAACGGCTTACCATATTGCACTGGTGGTACATAATTATTGTTTCGTATATAATGTGCCACATAGTAATGACTGTAGTAACATCCATGACTCGTAGTGTTCATTTTTCTTAATATCATGACTTAGAAAATCAAACGGGACATAATATATAGGCATACGCCAATTAAAAAATGATCCTTCATGTTGAAGAAAATTTGTTGTATGCCGAACTTCTTCTCTTTCGTTTGTCAATGCATCTCTTGCCTACTCATTTTCTCAGAGCCTTGCAACAAGGAGTACTATTGGGTAATAAACTATTATCTCTGTCCCTAAATTTTTCACACTTTTGACTTTTAAATGTCATGTTAGACTCTTCCTCTTAGTCAAAAAAAATTTGTAAAAAATAATTTATTTTATTGTAATTAGTTTTATCATAAGAGATGCTTTAAACATGAGTAATTTTTTATTTGCAAAAAATTTGAATAAGACGAATGATCAAACATGGTGTAACTAGTTTCAGCCCTATATGTTGCTACTTTTGTAATTGCTATTAATTTTACTACTAATGTCTAGCACTGATAATAAAGAAGCGTAAGCATCCCGTGGCAAAATGAAAGATATGCTCAGCTATAAGTGGTGGTACTGGAACTTGTTATCAAATAGTTTTTCCCTAAAACATATATTTTGATCATGTATTTTCTAATTAGCTAGGGGGTCTATCTTATTATTCAGTATCATTATTACGGCTATCAAACCCTGCCATCTCTTATGCTTTGACCTGTCAGGGAAGTTAATTGAAGGATAGGTGCGTGTTAGACTAAAAAAAATCTATTTGTAAACGATAACTGAATATCATCAATCTGTTTGTTTCGTGCAGCCGATTTCTAACCTTTGAGTGGGGATGATTGTCTCTAAAAAATTCAGCATCGCATTGGTAATGAAGCAGCTGGATCTTCTTCTCATCATGTGTGTTCTCTCTTCTTTGGTCAGCAGATTGACGATGCATATCATGTCAAAGCCCGGCACTTCCTGCACTGACATGCAACAGGGACTCTGTGGTGATGGATGTATAAAGCGAGGTCCATGCCCGATGAATTCTCGACAGTGACGCAGGATGTTCTCCTTCTCCTCCTCAGTGCATCTTGGCTTTGTCTTACCAGTCACTAGGCAGGGAAAACATATTGCACATAGTAGCAGGAGGATAGCAACTACTTTCCCAGGCAACATCGTGTGATCTTGCAGTTGTTGACACACTGGCTTGGCTATAGAAGAAGATGGTCTCAAGACTGAGATGTCTCATATATAATAGTAGCAGGGAAACTTCAGTCGGCAAGATATGATAGTTTAATTCTTAGAATGATCAAAATCATCAGTAGAGAGGGAGGGGTACTCCTATCTATGGGCAAGGATGGGGCAAGGATATGTTGCCATTTATTAACATATGTTTATATTGCTTTAATTTAACTACTATTTTTACCGAACATACTCCCTCCGTCCTCAAATATAAGCATTTTTTGGTTTTGTTAAAGTCAAACGCTATCAACTTTAACTAATAATATCTATAAATTTAAATAATTTTTAATATAAAAAATTATATATTATTAAAGTATGTTTCAAAAAAAATCTAGTAACATGATCTATATATGATAAAACATAATTAATTTTATATTATTAATGGTCAAAGTTAAAAAAGTTTAATTTTATTTAAATCTAGAAATGCTTATATTTAGAGACGGAGGTATTTAGATATAGATAGATAAACAGAAAGACAGACAGACAGACAGATGATTCAAAAAAATCTTCCAAAAATAGTGGCTTCTATGCAAACTAAAAAAAAGGATCTAGACGTGCAAGATGATGACGCCAAAACTATAAGAACATTAACTAGGACTCTGGATGCTTGGTGGCGTCCTCGAACCCTCACGGAAATTCCTCTGTGGTAGTGAGATCTGTTTGTCCAATAGAAATGGGTTATGCGTACTTTGTCGTCATAATTATCTGTGCTGAATACAACCATTTTTTGAGCCTGAGGATATTAATTGTCTCTTTTACTCTAGGTCAAATGCAGTTGATAGGGATGATGTACTGAATAATTCTTCTGAAAATAGTGGCGCCTTATAGGTACAATTGTACCAACAATGGTCTGACAAAACAATTTCTACATATGTGAGATCCAAATTCAAAGTATGTGAGATTCGTGACCGCAGAATGGATTAGCGCGTTGGCATTTTTCGCGCTGGTATCTACTCCCATGGTGCCAAAATAAATGACTTTTTAACTTTTTAAAATCAATATTTAACTATTTGTTTTATTCAAAAAATTTACAAAAATACAAAAATAAATAAGCCAAACTAAAAGTACTTGTAATAATGAATTATTTAACAATAAAATAAATAATTTTTTTATAAATTTTTTAAATAAAACAAATGATCAAAGACAGATATTTAAAAATCTATTATTTTGGCACGGAGGGAATAACACTGAGCAGTGCGACGCGTCCCATCATCTTTCGCAGCCGATTCAACCAGTCGAGATGAAAGCCAAGTTAAGCACGGGAATCGACGCGACATTCAAACGGACCGGCACGGCACGGCAGGTCGCCGGGGACTTTAGCTCCCGGAGACGGCATATGACTCGATACGCCGGCAGGGTACGGGCTGGACCTGAACTGGTACCCCATTTTGGTCCTCGTTGCTGCACCAACGATTCATGGCAGTTTGACACTGGCTGGTTGATCAGGTATCAAAAGAAGTGGTCAAAACGTGCCGGTAGCGTCGACCATGACTCAGTCAGTCGTCGCTGCTGATTAGTCGTTTGATGATCGATCAACAGGGCGCTGGTCAAGATACCATCAGTACTGTTGGTTACTAGTGTACAACGAACGGATCCTGATCTCTTTGCGTGAGTTTGGGGGCACAGGCAGACAATGGCATCGCACGTTCGCCTTTAAATATGTGAAGCGGTACCTCTATGCATGCCATCTCTTGCTGAAACACAAAGGTACTCCGATCTAATCCTCCAATATTCTTCCCAACTTTTTATCATTTTTTACTTCATCTATCGCATGCAGTTTTTAAAAGACATATTTTAAAATAGACTTAAATAATTATGGGCCATCCATTTACGTTTGATCTAAAGGTTTAAAATTGTTCTTTTACCTCATATGATGTAAAAGTTCTCCCATAATCATTCAATTTTGAAAATAATTAGTGAGTTTTGACGGCGACGGTAATATAGGGACACATTATTGGGTGATATTAATTATTTTCTTTGTATTTTGTAAACAACAACACAATCTAACTTAAAGGGCACTTCTAAATGTACTAGGACCCTCTAAGTGTGGAAAATCATTTTAGCCACGCCTTGGTGTCCCCACCAAAAAACATAGCCACTTTTTCGTCCAAACATATTGCGTATAGATTTAGCATGAACCTATAATCCTGAAAAGCTTTTAAAATCCAATCTTGCCCCAAAAGTTAATTCAAGACAAAATTATGTCCCATATTTTTTTACTATTATATTTTCCTTGTATATATGTTAGTAAGAGATAACAAAAGATTGTTTTTATTGCTTTATACTATATGAAGTTCAACTAGATACAGAGTGATAGAAATTTCAGAACCAAAAGGCATAACAAAAAATACTGTTTAGTTTGTACTATTTGAGCACTGATTTTAATATTTGACTTCTACGTCCTGGGAAACCATTTATCAACCCAAGGTACATAATTGTCTTTCTTTACACATTTCTGTACTTCATCTTTTTGACGAGGAAATTTGTGTACTCATTGAAACTTTGCAATGATAATAATCTCTTCATCCCTACGCAGGTTTCTGACAGAAACGCCATGGCAGCAGAGATTCTGGGTTCTGCTGTCATCGGAGAGACAGTGACTAGGATCATATCGAGTCTTACTGCCAAAGATGAAGACAAGTCTGACATAAGTGACAACATTGAAAGGCTAGAACTTGCACACATCAGGATGGAAGCCGCGCTCAACATGTCCAATAGATGGCAGGTCTCTGATATGCCGCTGATCAGGTGGCGGAGCAAGCTGAAGCGTGCCGCTCAGGAGTGCCATGACACGCTGCGCCAGTGCAAGCAACGTGCCCTTAACGAGGAAGAGGCCAGAAAAAATATGAGCCAGTCCTCATTCCCCAATCGGATTTTTCATGCCACCAAGTCATTCGTCTCATCTTTCGTCACCTTATAGGCAATGATGATCAGTACACAAGCAAATCCATCGACGTCCGCAGATTCGAAAGATTTGCGGATGGTGCGTGCGAATTCCTGAAGTTCGTCGAGTATGGTGGAACCCCACGACATTACATGTTCTTCGACCCTGTCATAGGCCACCTTCTTGCAGGGAAGACTCTGAGGTATCAAGTGTTGCAAGGTTGCAAGTTTTACTACTTTGCCATAAGACCCATGAACTTTGTAGAGCGTGGAATCGAAGCAATGGTAGGCTTTGTTGACAAAGACTTCAGGGCTCCGACGAAGGGTTTCAGTCTCGGCTTCATGCTTCGCCTCTCTGAAAGCACTGACGTATTTGGTGTAATAATCAAGTGCATGCAGTTACTTATACCTCATTTCAAGTTTGCAGCAGAAGATGTCAAGAGGCAGCTCATTCAGCTGCCTACCCAGGATTTTTCCTTAGTGCCATATTCAGCTTCCGGTGAGTACTGGGCAAATATCCACAGTACAATGACTGAGTGGTGCCGTCCAAATCCTGTCTGCTGCAACGGGTATGAGAACAGTTTGCCCACTTCTTCTAGCACCTGCAGCGAAAATGCAACATCGTCATCAAGATTGTTGTCTCAAATATTTCCAGAGGAAGTTATCTTAGTGCATTTGCAGTGCCATGTCTCGCTACCAGATCAGAATGGGCAAAGAAAATTAGCACGGGAGGGAGAAAGTTCTCTGCATCAACTTATGCATAATCTAAAGCTAGGGATTCTGATCATACCCCATGACACACCAGAGGATCTGGATCCTGCCGCTGTGAGCTATGCTCTAGAGGTTATTGATGAAAAGGAGGACCGAACAGTACACACGAATGCATGCCTTCAAGACCTTGACGAGAAGCTGCTACCGAAAGCAAAAGATTATCTATTTCAGAATCCTGAGTCCAAGATGTATCAAATATGTTTAAAGACCAGGCATGGCAGTGCACACGTTTGCGTGGAGAAGATGAGCACGCGAATGCAAAGGGCTTGTAGGATTAAAGGCAATAGAAATGCTCGCAACAAAAAGATGAATCGGAAACACGATACCATATTAGAACAATGGAAGCAGGAAGCCGGGGACCTGCTAAAGATATGTGCTTTGCGTGCATCGGAGAAGTTAAAAGGCTCGATCAAGTCCTGGGCTGCCGTCCGCAAGTTGCCTTAAATGTTACATCCCTAATTATCCGTTACATAGTCAAGTACTGCATCTCTTCCAATATATAAGTATTTCTAGGTTTAGTTAAAATCATTTAACTTTAACCGATAATATCTAGAATATTAAACAATTTCTAGCACAAAGAGTTACATACTATGAATATTTCTTTCAAAATGAGTCTAATAATATAATTTGTATACAATAAAATATTATTAATTGTCAAAATTAAAAAAAAAATTGACCAAACCATAAATGCTTATTGTCGATGTTTCGTACCGCTGGCACAGTAGAATTTGTGTATCGAAGAGAGGATTGTGCGCTTATTCTCATCGATGTGGCATAGTCTATGGAACACTCAGAAGATTTAGTTTGGTTCGGTCCGTTACGAAGACGTAATACCCTACATCTAGGGTCGGGGGTGTGTATATTATAGAGTTTGATGAGCAGAGTGGGGTTATAATTGCACTAGGGTTCTTGTCCGAGCAAGAACTCTAGGGTTTCAGGTGTCTATGTCGAAAACTAAATCGTGTCTCTGTCATCCACCTAGGGGTCCCGGTGCACCCTTATATAGGGGGTGGGCCTGGGTTACATGGCTTCGTGCCTACGTAACCGAGCAGCCTCCTGATGGGTGAGGTCGCGAATAGCACAAAGTTGATTCCTTGGCAGCTTCTGGACGTCAGGTCATCTTGTCGTCATCCTCGTCTCTGTCCTTTGTCGACTGTGTGATGGACAGAGTCAGCTTTTTGGGTGCACAGTGCCTGCTGTACAGTGTTAGGAATCTCTGTTCCTGTCGAGCGATGGTCGCCCGACCCTAGGTCAGACCCCATCATTGAGCGGTCCTGACCCTCGAACGGTCGGGCCGCGTCTTCGGGTAGGTCCAACCCTCAGGTGGTCGGACCATGTCTCCGAGTCTTTGCGGGGTTGAGTCGTTCGTGGGCCCAGAGGTTAATGGGCCGTTTTCGGCCTGTTGATTGGCCGGGTCCATAGATATCTTGGATATTCGATCCCGACACTTATATTTTAGAACGAATGGAGTATATTTATATTTTGTAACGGAGGTAGTATATAGTGACTTAAATTATATAATTTTAGAGATCCACTAAAAAAAATATTTTCCACTTTGCTGATGTACAATGGCTCCTGTGATCCAGAAAGTAGTTACTGTCATGAACCTAGGTAAGTGGGAAGGATTCAGGGAGAGGAGCAAAGCAAAGCCGAGGGGCAAACAGAAGAGAATTGCCGGGGCGAGGAAAAATGCAGCCAAAATGGCTTAGGCTCCAAGTTGATGTTCATTCACCATAATCATTGTCTTTCCGGTTATAGTCTTTTATAAGCTGGCGCCCAACTACGGCTACCAAGCTCACAACGGCCCATGGCCCACACACCAACTCACGCGCCACAATGCTTTCGAACGGAGTTCTTTTTCCCGCTGCTGGAGCGCCTTTGCTCCTTATATCTTCTTCAACCTTTGCTTCATCATGCTTCTTGCTTGGCTGGCGCTGCAGCGCCCGCCCACCTTGGGTCATGACATTCTCCCCCTCTTGAAAGCCACCTCGTCCCCAAGCTGGTGCTGCTGGGAACGCGCACCGAAAACTTGCTTCATATAGAGTTTGGCAACTGAGAGTGCAGTGAAAGGATGATGAAGTGGGAAAAAATGAGCATATTTGGAATATTTGTCGACTACCACCAGGATGGTGTCATAAGTGGCAGATTTGGGTAGGCCTTCTATGAAGTCCAATGAGACCACCACCCATGCTTGATCTGGTATGCTGAGTGGTTGAAGCAACCCTGGAGGCGCCACACGCTCTGTCTTAGCTTGCTGACAAACCTGACAATGCTTCACAAATTGCTTCCCGAGAGCTTTCAGATTAGTCCAAGCAAAAAACCATTTGACCCAATGATAGGTAGCGAAGAAACCAGAATGGCCGCCCACCGCACTGTCATACAAAGCTCTGATAATGTGATTCTGAGTGTCCAGATCATTGGCAATCCAAATTCGTCCTTTGTAATGCAATAAACCATCAGTTAACACAAAATCTCTTTGAGAGCCACCAGAGACAGAAAGTTTTGTTAACAAATTCTTGGTAAAGGCATCATATAAATAACCTTGCACAATGGCTTCCAGCCAAGCCGGTTTAAAAACAGACAAGGCTACTAGTTCAAATGTTACTGAATATGGCTTTCTGGACAGAGCATCTGTAACTCTGTTAAAACATCCCTGTTTGTACTGTATCTGAAATTGTAAGCCCGTCATCTTGGTCAAAGCTTTTTGCTGAAGTGGGGTGCTCACACGTTGCTCTGACAGATGGACTAAGCTCTTATGATCTATTCGAATAAAAAATTCACTATGTTGAAAATAGGGGCGCCAATGATCGATGGCAAGCAATATTGCTAGACATTCCGTCTCATAAGTAGCCAAACCCTGATTTCTTGGGGTAAGTACTCTGCTAAAAAATGCAATAGGATGACCCTCTTGCAGAAGAACTTCTCCAATTCCTCGATCACTTGCATCTGTTTCAATTGTGAATTTCTTGGTGAAATCAGGTAAGGCTAGGACAGGAGCATTAGTTAACCTAGTTTTAAGCTCTGAAAAGGCAGCATCATGAAGTTCAGTCCAAACAAAGAGGGAATGTTTCTTGAGGAGGTCTGTGAGAGGTTTACTGATTAAGCCAAAATCTTTCACAAACTTCCTGTAGTATCCCACCAGCCCCAAAAATGACATCAGGTCTTTAACTGACAAAGGTGTAGGCCAGTCCCAGATCTTAGTCACTTTATCCCCAGGAGAGACACCAGCAGCAGAGATAACATGCCCCAAATAAGATACCTGTTGCTGAGCAAAAGTGCACTTGGATTGTTTTAGTTTGAGTCCATGCTGATACAGCGAGTGGAAAACCTCTCTTAAATGCTGAATGTGTTGGCAGTGTGGAACTGTAAATTAAGATGCCATCAATAAAGACCAAAACACTCTTTTGGAGATGAGGCTGCAAAATCTCATTCATATCACTTTGGAATGTGGCTGGAGCATTGCAAAGGCCAATGACTCAAAATTCATAGTGCCCTTGGTGTGTTTGGAAAGCTGTTTTTGGCACATCATCTTCACTGAGCTGAAATTGATGGTACCTAGACCTCCAGTCAAGTTTTGTAAACCAGGCTGCCCCTCTCAATTCATCCAGTAGCTCATCGATGATAGGAAGGGGATATTTGTTCTTCACAGTAACGGCATTGAGATGTAAGAAATCGATGCAAAAATGCCAAGTGCCATCTTTTTTCTTCACTAGCAGTACTGGTGAGAAAAAGGGGCTTGCGCTGTGTCTGATAAACCTAGATTTCACTATTTCGTTCACTTGTATCTCAATTTCATTCTTTTGTGTTGGTGTGTATCGATAAGGCCGAATACTGATAGGCTTAGCATCAGGTAGTAATAGTATATGGTGATCCCAGCCTCTGTGTGGTGGCAGTGCAGTAGGTTCTTCAAAGATAAATGCATACTCCTGAAGCAATCATTGCACTGCAACAGGAACTTCTTGGAGCTGAGATATGTCCAATGAATAGAGATGAATAACATAATGGACAGCATTGTGCTTCAACAAGTGATAAAATTGTGAAGGTGTCAATTCCTTGCACGACTGAAGATTGGGAACAATCCCCTAAAGAACAATTTGTTTCCCCTGATACTCAAAAGACAGTCTCTTCTGGTCCTAGTGATGGATAATTCGAATGTGCTGTTCAAATGAATCCATGCCGAGAATTAAATCATAGCCAGCAAGATGAAGTATGTGTAGATTAGTAGAAAAAATATGTCCTTGCACCACCCAATCACAGAGAGGAATATGACCGTTGCAAGTGAGGATCTCACCGTTAGCCACATTCACTGAAACCGCTGGAATAGTAGTGCGTTTAGCTTTCAAATGATTAGCTACATGCTCACTGAGAAAACTATATGTACTCCCTAAATCGATCGAGATGAGTATTTCAAATATTCAATCTATCCCTCCAAACGTACTGTGTGCGGCACCTTTGCTCCATACATAGCCACTTTGGATATTGCCATGAGACAATCCTCATCAAAATCAACTGTATAAAGTGAAGGAAAAGAGCTGTCATGCTGGGTCAACATTTGAAGCAACTCTTCCACAACATGTAATTGAACAGTTGGGTCACAACGGTGCCCATGAGCCCAACGTTCACCACATTTAAAACAAAGGCCTCTAGCATGACAGTAAGCACGCAATGTCATCAGGCGATCATCACCCCCTCGTTTGTCTTTAGCCCGTGCACCTTCCACTCCACGACGATCAGTCGACTGTCCAACAGAATTGGTTCATGCTTGTGAAGCCCATGGAAAAAGACCCAATCCCATGGCTTATGGTGTGGGTAAAATATGAGAAATAGTCCCATCTTGCTAATTCAAAGAGGGATAGACCAACTAAAATAGCCAGTGACCCAAAGTATAGTAACATCGGGTTAACCTTTTTACGCGAAGCGAGGACGAAAGCGTAAGCGAGTTGCTGTATAGGTGTGGCCAACGCAGCGTGTGCGCGGGCATGGCCCGGCCTGGACTGTTACAGAATAGTATTAGAGTCGACCTTTACTGTGTCACAGACGCGTACAGTCAGGGGCATATATACGATGTGCATGGCGTGTGGGCCCTGCGGGGTCATGGTATGACACATATGCTGGCAATGATGTACGGACCTAGTCAGAAAGGATCGATACTATTCATCTATCCCTAGTATTGGTGAGTTGCCTCGACGAATGCGTCGAGTACTTAGAGGGTGAGAGTCTGTGAGGCCCATAAAAAAAGCTCCAACTCCCATGGCTTGTGGTGTGAGTAAACCATGAGAAATAATCTTTTTTGCTAGTTCAAAGAGGTATAAACTAACTTAAATAGCCAGTAACTCAAAGCATAGTAACTCGGGTTAACCCTTTTACACGAAGTAAGGATGAAAGCCTAAGTGAGTTGCTGTGTAGGTGTGACCCACGAAGCGTGTGCATGGGCACGATCTGTATTTGGGCTTGGGCTGTTACAGTGTTGGAATAGCTGTAGAGCAAACTGTTGATGCCCGAATGAAAATTCAACCCAATTTGAGCGGTGATGCGGAGAACAAGGTTGGCCTCTTGCAGCTGCATAAGTGAAAAGGCCGTATCCAGATCTTGGGGACGGTGCAAAATGATCATGCCCCGAATGTTTGCCCAAAGCCTATCTACAGAACAAGTGGTGAAGAATACCTTATCATAAGTAGAGTTGAACACCAAAATCTAATGCATGAGAGGCTCAAACTTGGACATATAATCTGCAACTGAGTCAGACTGCTTCAGATCCATCAAGTGGCGCAGAGCATCCTGATGTTGATCCCGTCCAAAGCAACCAACTGAGCACATAGATCAGTCCAAGAACTAAATTCCTGCTGAGCTTGGAGACAGATCGTGGCCACACCAGAAAAATGGTAGGTGACTATCTTCACCCAGAACTCCAGTGCGACAGCATACACGCCGAAATAGTCCCCACAACACCGCTTCCAAAAATTGGGGTCACTGGCCATCAAAACAAGGAAACTCAAGTTTAATAAAGTGAGTTAAGGAGGAAACAAATGATGTGGAATGAGAGTCGGTCGAAGGCGAGTGCAGTGCAGATGAGTGATCCGGTTGTGTACGTTTGACCGTAGTTAGCCATACGGTCGTTACTGACTCGTACACCGGACCTCGGTGAGATATGTCAACGCGGTGGCCAGATTGCCCGGGACATGCCTCCAAGCCGGGCATCCTCAATAGTGAAGACGGCTTGCCTGGATCCTCCTGAGGTGCAGATAGCGATGGCGGGGCCATCTTCCGTAGCGGCTCGTCCGCTAGGAGAGGGTGTTGCAAGAGATGAGGTAGTTGCTGTTGTAGATCACTGATGGAGCTTTGCAGATTGGCAATCTGCATCTTCAACGGTGTCCATCGGCCGCTACTTGCTGCAGCAGCGTGACCCTATGCTTGGTCAGGGCGCGATCCTCCATCGCTTGCTTCTGATCTTCTACGTACTACTTGATGAACTCCATGAGGAGCGACTCCTACTTCATGACGTGGTGTTGCATACGAGAGGTATAGCGAGGTTTGGCGTATGGATTGTCGACACGATGCGAATTTGTCATATCAGCAACAAATCAGTGGAGAACGGGGTGGTGGTGGGTGGAGATCGGCTGAAGAGAAATATCGACGAATATGTTTTGAGCGTAGAAAGGTGGCTCTGATACCAAATATCACGAACCTGGATAACTGGAAAGGATTCAGGGAGAGGAGCAAAGCAAAGCTGAGGGGAAACAGAAGAGAATTGCCGGGGTGAGGAAGAACACAGCCAGAATGGCTTACGCTCCAAGTTGTTGTTTATTCGCTATAATTATTGTCTTTCCGGTTACAATCTTTTATAAACTGCTGCCCAGCTGCGGCTACCAGGCACACAACGGCCCACAGTCGGCATACCAACTCACACGCCACAATGCTTTTGAACGGAGTTTTTTTTTCCTGCTGCTGGAGGCGGCTTTGCTCCTTATGTCTTCTTCAACCTTTGCTTCATCATGCTTCTGGCTTGGCAATCGCTGCAGCGCCCGGCCACCTTTGGTCATGATAGTGACCTGTACCTTGATCCAGAAGACGGGCAGGGAGGGCCATGATTAACCAAAATCCAACAACCGCCCTCTGGTAGCATGCTGAATTTTTTTTTTAATTAGACCGTCCTCAAGAATAGGCATTGTGACAATAACATTTTAACACTGCAACTATAATGATCCAGTTTATTTTCAATTTCTTACATACTCACAGTGGCGTAGCTAGTAGGGTGACTAGGTGGGCCCCAGCCCACCCTGAGAGCTAGAAAAATTACCCATTTTAGCACTGTAGATGATACTGTAAGCAGCACTATAGCATCCTACATTGAATTATTTCGTACTTCCGGCCCATCCTGACCCAGCATTGTAGCTCCGCCCCTGCATACTCACTTTGTACTCAAAAGAGTGTCATTCTAATTCTAAAATTTGTCTATAAAAGGGTGTAATTCTTATTCGCTGTGTTCCTAAATTGATTGTTGTCACTGTTGACTTTTAACATAATCTTTCACTATTTACCTTATTAAAAAATTATTCAAACATAGAAAATTATAAGTCGTGATTCAAATAAATTTACTAATAAATAAGAAATAAAATATATAACATTTTTTAAAAAATATATGAGAGTAGTCAAAGTTGATATCAGAAACCAATGGCGACCACAATTTAAGAACGGATGGAGTTTTTCTCAGCACAATACTTTTTCTATCTCTTTCCTCCTTTAATTCCTATTTTTTCTCCCTTTCTTAATCTCTCTCAAATTTATAAAAATTATTAGTTAAAGTTATATGTCACGTAACTCAAACGAAGAGAGCAACTCTGAGGTAAAGAAAAGTCTAAAATACCCCTGGATATGTTGATTCTCCTTTCTCCCTATTCCTCACCTCATCCGCCGCCCCGCTTCCCGTCGAGCCTGCCGCCACCTGCTCCTGGTTGAGCCAGGCAGTGGCACGCTCGTGGTCCTGGCGCCTTTGTCGCAGTCAAGGCAGGCCGAGCTCCTTTGACGCGCGGACCATGAGTTGCTCCTTCGCTGACCGCAACCCGGCCCTCCGCTCTCTCCTAATCCCGGCCACCGAAGACCGCCTCACCGCCAGGCAACGAGCTTCGCCTGCCGACCTGAAAAGACGCTACACCGCGTCTATCATCCACCCCCTCAGTCTGCTCTCCTTCACGGATGGGCTCGCGACCCTTGGGTACAGTGGCGGAGCTTAAAGTACCCTTGGGTACAGTGGCGGAGCTTAAAGTATATTGAAGGAGGGACCAACAAAGTAGATAATGCCATTAGACACTAAAATTTTATATATTTCTTTGTATCTTAGCTAAAGAAATTAATACCACTACATAGAAAATTTTAAACTAAGGAGGGGCCATGGCCACCCTGGCCCTAATGAAGCTCCGCCGGTGCTTGGGTATATCGCCGCGCACTCGGCCGCGCTGGGTATCGTGTTTGCGTCTGTCACAGGGTGGCACGTTCCGGGGTGGCGCCGAGGGTATCTTCTTGGTTCTGTGATGGGCGCGAAGAAACTCACGGCGTTCGCATTCTCAGAAACAGGTTTGCCATGGTCCCCGTTTGGGACATTAAGGACATATATGTCGGTGTCCCCGTCTAAGCTTAAATTTTCAAGGAAAAGCTTGTAACTTGGATCTATCTCTGAATGATCTTTCCCAAGCATGCTTATGCCTCCGTGCTGAGTGCGCTCGGGACAGGACCCTGACCCGTGGGAATCCCCTACCATGCCCGTTAAAGGCTTTCTTTAGCACGAACCTGAGCATTGCATAATTACGTGCTTTCTTTAGAATGCACCTGAGCACTGAAGAATCCAACTTTGCGTGTGCATTGCGTTCCAGTTCATGTTACATTGTTACCTCAAGCACTAGGCAACATCAGTAGTTTCTACTTTGCTACTTTCTACTTTGCTTGTCAGACTAGTGATTCTAGTCTTATACCTTAGTATATAACACGACTGCCCATGGTCATCTTGACCTTGCCTACCGACTACAACTTGTTTGGCCGAACTGGTTTTGAGATTTTGTTTACATTATCTCTAGATCAAACAAAGGGGGGCAGACCACGCGTGCTTCCAGAATCAGACCCCCAATTCTGCAAGCAGGTATTAGTGATGACATCCTCCTCATCTTTTTAGTAACATCATGGCTAGTAGAGTACTAAGTATAATAAATACTCGTTCATTTGCGTGGGCTTTCGGACCCAGTTCTTTCTTTAGTTGTTTCACAGTACTACATTGAGGCAGAGCCTGCTGTTGTTTGTCTGTATTTCTCTTAGGAACAGACAATTCAAATGTTTTAAATTTACAAAATGTTTTTTGTACAATTAGATAATTGTAAAAGTTTCTTTTCTGTGTGTGACAGATGGCAACAACTGCGGATACCTCTAGTTCATCCGGGGCACCACTGATGGACAAAAGTCTACTGGAAGCAGCTACAACTGGTGACGCGACCGTAATGAAGCACCTGGCTCTGCACGACCCCCGCGTGCTGCTTGGCACGACGCCCCAAAGGAACACCTGCCTCCATATCTCTTCTATTTTTGGGCATCTGAGCTTCTGCAAGGACCTGGTGGCGCTGAACTGGTCACTCCTCTCCTATGTCAACGCAGACGGGGAGTCGCCGCTGCTCACCGCAACGGCAAACGGCCATGCCACTTTGGCGTCGTTCTTCATCGGGCGTTGCCGTGACCTGAAGTTGAGCGAGGCAATCTTGAAGCAGGACAAGCAGGAATGTAACGCGCTGCACCTTGCCATCCGCGGTGGCCACAGGAAGCTCGCGCTGGAGTTGATAGCAGCAGAGCCTGCTCTGTCAACAGCTTTGAACAAGAGCAATGAATCACCCATGTTCATTGCGGTGATGAGAGATTATGAAGAAATCATTGAGAAACTGTTGGAGATTCCTGATTCTGCCCATGCAGGAACCTATGGCAGGAATGCTCTGCATGCTGCCGTGAGAAACGGCAATTCAGGTGAAACCTTAAAAGTATCCCACAAACTATAACAATGAAAAAAGCCATCATCCCATGGTATTTAACCATCTTTGGTGCTTTGATTTGCAGCTATCGCTAAAAGGGTTATGGAGACACGCCCTTGGCTGGCCAGGGAAGAAGATAAGGGTGGCAGCAGTCCTATGCAAACGGCTGTACTTTTGGCCCAGATTGACGTGCTAAAAGTAATGCTGGAACATGATCGATCCTTAGGGTACGAGGTTAGCTCGCTTGGAAATCCGCTTCTAGTTAATGCAGCATATCGAGGCCATGTGGCTGTTGCTCGGGAGCTTCTGAGACATTGCCCAGACGCTCCGTACAGCAGAGAAAATGGATTGTCATGCCTTCATCTCGCTGTACGTTATGATCACCCTGACTTCGTAGAGTTTGTCCTTGATGAGTCACAGCAACAACAGCTGCGCAAAGTCATTAACATGCGAGACGCCATCGGAAAAACAGCTCTGCATTACGCGGTCGAGAAGTGTAATCCCAGAATGGTACGTGCTTTACTGCGTCACAAGGACATAGACGTCACATTGTATGACGATAATGGAAGAGGTGCAATCTGGGCCCTTACAGACGAGGCCAGCGTCGACGCCAAGACTTTAAATTGGGTATGTATCTTCGCTCCATATTGCCATGTTATTAACTAAAAAGCTCTAGAACAAGTTTCTATATCTTCCCTGCGTTATGCATCTCGACTAACACACAAAGCTACATCTAGCATTGTGGGTGCAAATGCACCCATGGAATTTTAAAAATTACTAACAATTGCTAAATTTTCATCATATATGCACCCTCTAAATTAAAATTTTTGCATTCACGTATAGCCAAATCATATATTTTTTATGCATATTATAAAGTTGTGCACCTCTACCATATTTGCTCTAACTTCGCCACTGCATGCAAATAACCATTAGCTAAGAAACATATTGAAAAGGAACAATAGAATGATTTTTGAACCAACAAGCCATATAATTTGCTGGGACAAATCAGAATATTAAATAATCTTAGATGATGCCAAAAAAAATTGTAGATAGTACATCGATACAATTGAAACTGAAAGTTGCGCCACTCTCACAATTCTGCTGGACTCCTTGTCGTCCTTTAATATTATACATAGTATTTACTGCAACCACCAGGTCCTCTGCTGGCATCATTTTTTTTTTTTTTTTTTTTTTTGGCAGAACGAAGTGTCTATGCTTATGTTAAAAGCTGCGAAGGCAACATCTGATTTTAATATCCAAAAGATAGTCAAGGATAAAATGACTAAGAGTTCTAGGGTGAATATCAAGTCGCTGACTCAAATATACACAGGTAACACTTCGTTAGTGGCGATCCTTATAGCAACAATTACCTTCGCTGCAGCCTTTACCTTGCCTGGAGGATACAGCACTGATGCTGGAAGTGAGGGACTCCCCATCATGGGAAGGAAGCGTGCGTTTCAGACATTCTTGATCGCTGACACTTTAGCAATGTGCTCCTCGCTTTCAGTTGCCTTCGTGTGTATCCTAGCAAGATGGGAGGATCTTGAATTCTTGCTTTACTACAGATCCTTCACCAAGAAGCTTATGTGGTTTGCGTACATGACAACTACCACAGCATTCGCAACAGGTTTATACACAGTTGTGGCCCCTCGTCTCCTATGGTTGGCTATTGCAATTTGCATTCTGTCAGTTTCGTTGCCTTTTGTTACTAAGCTCCTTGGTGAATGGCCTATTCTGAAGCTTAGGTTTCGGCTGGGCCGGACTTTCAAGTCCGAGTTCCTTGATATGGTCTGATCTATCAAAATCTTTACTATACGTGTACCCTCAAGAATATCCTAGTCTTTCAAAAAGATATGCATGTTCCAACCTTATTGGCACAACTTGGATTGCCTTGTAAAATGCTAAACAATGTACTTTATTTGAATATCGCTTACATTGTGGCAATGAGTTCATACATGATGTTGTATTTTGTTTTTCCAAAAGTTTGTCAAGCTCAATGATGAGTTCGTTCTTGTATCAATGGAAGCTTTATGGAATGATGAGTAACGGAATGAATTCTCTTTGTCATCGAATAAATAAGTGTTATATAACTTGTCAAGTGATCTGCAGAGAACTTTTGGCGTTCAAGCTGAGTTGAAACAATCCCTTATACTACTGTTTAAATAAATATATTATTAACTTGATAATTCGTAGAAGATACCAGTTCTTAATATCGAAGGGTTATTTGAGCATTAATTAGGGTGAATATTGAAGTCTGTAGCATCGTTCAGAATATATTTTCGTTTGGACACGGGGGTAAAAGTTACCTTGCACGGGTGGCTGGAGTGCATTAGATTCTATTTTCGATTGCACTCACAAATTTTGTGGGATAGTCAACTGCATCATGAAGTAAATAGCTGTTTGCCTGTGATAAGTAGTAATCCACATCCACTCCACCAAACTCCCTTTAGGCCTCTTTGGAACGCATGATTTTTACCGCAATTTCACAGGAATCCGTTCAATTTTACAAGAAAACACAAAACAGGAAAAAAATCGTATGTGTTACAAAGGAGGCTTTAATTTCTCTGGAGCATTAGACATGCCGCCTGAGCTCCTCACTCATGGTGACAAGTTTCAGCAAAGACAAATCAGTGTAAACTGATATACTTTCACAAATTCTGGGACCAAACTATACCTTCACTCCTGTTGCCTCCCTTCAAAGTCTTGGCCCACTTATTTTCTTCAATATTTTTCCTTCTTCGCAGGCATTTCCCAGGTGAAGTTTGTAGGTTTACCGCACGCCACTAAGCCACTTCATACGTTTGCAATACACAAAATGTCTCACCATGCAACCACGTAAACAGATACAAAATGCTCGAGCAAAACATTGCTTTTTTCATTAATAATATTCATGATGACATTAGCTAGATACTTCGTCCATGGTTTAAAACACATCATTTCAAATATCTGCAATAAAAAAACTTTACTAAGCAATTTCAACGTATTGGCAGCTAGTTTAAATTTTACTTCAACTTAGCCTAACTTGTACATGAAGCGTAAATGCTCACTTTATGCGCAGGCCCTTGACTGTACAGACATATCATTCACACCTCCCTTGCTCAGGGTTTCAAACCCACTCAAAACTAGTTGGGAAACCATAAAATCAAATCTGGCTCGGTTAGTAAAAACCGAACTGTGTAGTACTGACAAAAATGGTTTTCAGCCAGTTTTACAAATAAACCACTATGGTTTTTTCAAAACCGGACAGTTTAGTTTTTAAAACCCTGCCCCTGACCTTGAGCTGCACTCCTTCTCATCGTCAATCTGCACACTTTCCGGGACAACAAACATGGCTGATCGATCACCGAAGAATGAGCGGCCGAGAAAACCAATGCGACGACCCATCATGGATGGTCCATGATCCTTTTATTTTTAATTGACTTGAAACGCACGAATTCATTACCATAAATACCACTGCGATCCTGGGAATGAAATTGATTATATGTAATTATTCTAGTTCTCCAATCAGCAGTCGATCAAGCTGCAGCAGAACTAGGAATAATGGGCGTCATCCTTGCACTGGTGGCGGCGTCCGTCATGACCGCAGCCCTTGCCGCGGCGACGGCTGCGGAGTTCAATGTGGTGGACTACGGCGCGCGGCCCGGCGGCCAGGCAGACTCGGCGAAGGCGTTCCTCACCGCGTGGGCAGCCGCGTGCAACGACACATCGTCTTTTCCGGTGATGCGCGTGCCGGCGGGTACGTTCCTGGTGAGCAAGGCGTACTTCAAGGGCCCGTGCCGGAGCGCCACCGGCGTGGTCGTCGCCATCGACGGCACCGTGGTCGCGCCCGCGGCCGTGGACAACTCGGCGTGGATCATGTTCCACTACGCCCACGGTCTAAAGATCCGCGGCGGGACGCTGGACGGGCGTGGGCAGGCATACTGGGCGTGCAACACCGCCAGCCCCCGGCGGTGCCCGCACGGCACCACGACGCTGGACATCAGCCAGTCCAAGGACGTGAGCGTGAAGCGGCTGACCCTGGTCGACAGCAAGAACGCGCACATGGTGATCTTCGACTGCGCCGGCGTGACGCTGCAGGGCATGAAAATGCTGGCGCCGGGCGACAGCCCCAACACCGACGGCGTGCACGTGCAGCTCTCGACCGACGTGCGCATCCTCGCCGCGAACATCCGCACCGGCGACGATTGCGTGTCTCTGGGGCCCGGCACATCCGACGTGGTCATCGAAAACATCAAGTGCGGCCCGGGCCACGGCATCAGCATCGGCAGCATGGGCGGGGAGGCCGGCGAGGCGCCGGTGCGGAACGTGACTGTGGAACGGGCGGCGCTTACGGGCACGCAGAACGGTCTCCGGATCAAGACGTGGGGGAAGCCCAACCGCGGGCTCGTCGCCGACGTGTCGTTCGCGCGCGTCACCATGCGCGACGTGCAGAACCCCATCGTCATCGACCAGAACTACTGCCCGGGCAACGTCAACTGCCCCGGACAGGTAAACATGCAAAAGATGTTCACTCGCGTTCATGCACCATCATGTGTCGTAACTGTTCCTGCTGATGGATTGATCAGAGTTCTGGGGTCAAGATCAGCGACGTGAAGTTCACGGACATCAAGGGGACTTCGGCGACGCTGGTGGCGGTGCGGTTCGAATGCAGCGGCAGCCACCCGTGCACCGGGATCAGGCTGGAGAACATCAACCTGACGAACAAGCAGGACAAGCCGGTGCAGTCCGTCTGCAAGAACGCCCATGGCTCCGCCGCCGGAGTTGTCATCCCGACGAGCTGCCTTTGATCTGAGTGAGGAGCTGGATCGACGAGTGTTTTGTACTCAACGTTTGTTTCTTTCACACGCGTTGTGTATAGCAATGCATCTCTCGAATGCGTAGTAGATCTGACATTGGAAGTGTAGTTGGTGCATCTAGAATCAAGTCGCTTGTGCAATAGAATAAATAGATAATATTTGCATCTCCAAATGTAACGATGGAAGAACAAATATATAGCACCATTTAGGGGGGTTTCCAACATTGCAGGGCACTTTATGTTTTTGCTTAAAAACTATGGTTCCCACGGAAAAATACTTAGTACTATATCACGAAGAGAGACAAATAACAATGCAACTTTCAGAAGATCATGTTTCCAATATCTATAATAATTATGTTCTGGTAAAAAAATAGTACTCAAAGAGTCAAAAAGATTAGATCCAGGGGACTAACGCTTGACCTATGTTTAGGATTAGGTCTACCATTAAATTATTTGTTTTTTCAGCCACACACTCGTCCTTTTTTTCTACATAGTTGGACAGTTAGAAAATCCTATCAAAATCAAAAGCATAACAGAAGCGCATTATCGCAAAGCTACCATGCTTAATCTCTCTTTCTTTATTTGCTGACTTTTCTATTAGTCACCATAGGTATGAGTAGGAGTTGTAAAAGGGCTCGGCACATGGGTCTTTTCAAAACTTAAAATGGTCCTTATTATATTTTAGGTTAAAAATGAGTAGAATTTCAACCTGGTCTTATATCTAGCCCTCTCCATAGGGACTTCATTTTTCCTCTGCTACAGCACTGAAGTATGTAACCCATGCCATACTCCCAGAAAAAGTTTGAACAACCTTCAATGAAAGGGTACCTGTACCCGAAACTGACACAGGTGCGTACCTAGAGGCACGAGACAACTCTCTCTAAAGAACTCGGCAAAATGGCCCCGTAACTTTGGGAGAAGGGGTGCCCCCTCGCAAAAAGAGGTCGCAGTGACCAGGCCCGAGCGACTGTTTACCAAAAACACAGGTCTTCGCAAAGTCGTAAGACCATGTATGGGGGCTGACGCCTGCCCAGTGCCGAAAGGTCAAGGAAGTTGGTGAACTGATGACAGGGAAACCGGCGACCGAAGCCCCGGTGAACCGTGGCCGTAACTATAACGGTCTTAAGGTAGCGAAATTCCTTGTCGGGTAAGTTCCGACCCGCAAGAAAGGCGTAACAATCTGGGCACTGTCTCGGAGAGAGGCTCGGTGAAATAGACATGTCTGTGAAGATGCGGACTACCTGCACCTGGACAGAAAGACCCTATGAAGCTTTACTGTTCCCTGGGATTGGCTTTGGGCCTTTCCTGCGCA
>BCLG01004913.1:15383-32085 GCA_001602295.1 Zoysia matrella | reverse complement strand
GTGATGCCGCTCCAATCCAGGGAGCCTGACTGAGGAGAAGGCGCGACATGCGCTGCGAAGAGTAGGTTACCTCGAGGCAGGCGCGGTACTTGCGCCAGTGGTCAGCACAGTCGTCCCTTTGCCACTGTCCCTTGGCGAACTTCTCCGCGTACCACCGGTTGAAGCACTCGTGATACGCCGCGCGCACCTCTGAGCACGCTGCCGCCGCCGCGGAGGCGGCGGTTGTAGAGGACGGTGTCGTTGACGAGGACGATTTGCTCCGGCCAAAAACCATTCTTCTTGATCTCTCGCCGTCGCCGTCGCCGTCGCCGTCGCCGCTTTGCCGCTTCTAGCGACTTGCGCGGGCTTCCTGTTTCCGTGAGCCTGCGACCAAGACGTATTTTGGGTTTCACTGATACGCACGGCGGAGAGCGGAATCATCGCGGAATTACATTGCGGTGTTTATGAAATTTCTGTGTTTAAAATAACGTATCTACTTAAATGTAAGTTTTTTAAGAAAATATTTTGCTGCCTCTATAGTGCTATCAATTATGCCTCATTCTACATTTATATTAGTCATGTGATTTTCTTTTCGACTGATTTTATCCACTTGTTTCACTCCTGCCGTTCCCGTCGAGCTTCTGCTCGCGCCATCCCATCAAGCTCCCTCTCAAGCTCTCCCTGTCGACCTCTCGACCTCGGATGCAGCGGTCTTCACGACGCGGCGCTATCATCACGTACCGTCTCTCTCTCTAACACCACAACCTTTATATTTGTGGGTGCCGTCTCCATTTCTCTTCTGTTTGGACTCCAGAGTCGTGGCCTCCATGTGTGCTGCTGCCCTTCTTCACTCCGGTTCTAGTGGCGCCGTCGCTCGCCAAAGAGCTGCTGTCACTTGTCGACCCCTACCTCCACACTTCCCAAACCTTAACCTAGCAAGTTGGTTCTGTTTTTTATTTTCATGAACTTAAGAGTTTTTTCTGTGCTTGTTACGCAAGATGCTAGAAAACTGTACCTATTGAAATTGATTTTTTTCCCTCTATGAAACATAAGGCTATAGATGACAATATATGTTAAAAAATATAAAAAAGTACATGTAATAAAAGTGTTGGGCCTCACATATGTGATATGAAATTGACAATTTTCTTAGTTTGGTCAACATTATATTTTGTAGAGCAAAACCTGGGTTCTTGAAAGTATGAAGATGAAATTGCATCAGGATAGCATCCAACATGGCTATGTTCATGTTTAGAACCACTTATCTCCAAAATGATTTCAGTTGAAGTTAAATTCCTATCAAAGTAACTTTTAAAGAATCATGGTGTAAAGAAATGGACTGTTTAGAATCTGATTACTGCTCAATCGGTTGCCTCAAGCAGGTCATTCACCATAGTTGGAACGTCCTTACGACAAGATGCCTCTTTGACCCACATGGTCCAATAGCAAGAATTTTTGCCAGGAGCATGGAAATGGGAACCCGCGGTGGTAGCGGCGAGGGCGGATCTTATGCAACCTAGTGGAGGGCTCATAACCTCCTTCTCCTTCCGCAGGCCATAGCCTAGCGGTAGATAACAGGTACGAAGAAGGAGGATACAAAGATATATCTTCGACCTTTGAGGCACCGTCCTCAAGTTCTCCATCCTTCGCATGAGCATGACGAGCATAGAGGCAGAGGATGTGCTCGTGGCGAAGGATAGGTGAGGGTAAAGGTGTTTTCAACAGAGCATTTTAAGGATCGATTTTGTGTTCTAATGTTGCAATGGCGTTGGGAAGACTCATGTTTAGGAATCACTGTGTTTCGCTGCTTCTTCACTTAGACCTCTTTTGAAACGCGAGAATTTTTTTGTTTTCTGTGTTTTTCTGTGAAATTAAACTGATTTTTATAAAATTTATATGAGATTTTTGTGAAATTTTTGCATTTCAAAAACCTCCTTAATTTCAACGTGAGTCGTCCAGAAGTGGATTCAAACAAAGCCCATAGTGCATGGCTATAGAATATATTATTGCATATTACTAGCACTGAGCACCTATTACTTATTCATTAATATTTATATCAATTCGTAGCTTATACGTCATGTATTGTTTTACATGAAGTATTTAATATTGATCCATGGTTAGTTCAATTTTTAACTAAGAACACACTATGCACAACGTATGGGGGACGGTGAAAATTTCGCTTCACCGCAAACAGTACCAGGAATGCATGCGAGCCCATTGAGCGAGTGCCCGCGACGAGCAAATTGTCCGCAAGCGTGCATGGCAGTTACTCTGAGCCAGCGTGCATGGCAGTTACTCTGAGCCAGCGTGCATGGCAACGTGAAAGATGATGCTCATAACCTCCTTCTCCTTCCGCAGGCCATAGCCTAGCGGTAGATAACAGGTACGAAGAAGGAGGATACAAAGATATATCTTCGACCTTTGAGGCACCGTCCTCGAGTTCTCCATCCTTCGCATGAGCATGACGAGCATAGAGGCAGAGGATGTGCTCGTGGCGAAGGACAGGTGAGGGTAAAGGTATTTTCAATAGAGCATTTTAAGGACCGATTTTGTGTTTTAATATTGCAATGGTGTCGGAAAGATTCATGTTTAGGAATCACTGTGTTTCACTGCTTCTTTATTTAGACCTCTTTTGAAACGCGCGAATTTTCTCGTTTTTTGTGTTTTTCTGTGAAATTAAACTGATTCTTATAAAATTTATATGAGAATCCTGTGAAATTCTTGCATTTCAAAAACCTCTTTAATTTCAACGTGCGTCGTCCAAAAGTGATTCAAACAAATCCCATAGTGCATGGCTATAGAATGTATTATTGCATATTACTAGCATTGAGCACATATTACTTATTCATTAATATTTATATCAATTCGTAGCTTATACCCCATGTATTGTTTTACATGAAGTATTTAATATTGATCCATGGTTAGTTCAATTTTTAACTAAGAACACACTATGCACAACGTATGGGGGACGGTGAAAATTTCGCTTCACCGCAAACAGTACCAGGAATGCATGCGAGCCCATTGAGCGAGTACCCGCGACGAGCAAATTGTCCGCAAGGCCCTTGACAGGAACGGTCCGCGACGCGTGGACCGATAGCGGGCGCTGGGCCACTGCGCGCGCGCACCATCTGAGCCAGCGTGCATGGCAGTTACTCTGGTCGGCCCCGTATAGGGTTGAAAACGGAAATTTTTGTTCTCATCGCGTTTCATTTACTATTTTTAGATAGATGGAAAAAATAAAAATTTATGGTTTTTTTTTCTAGCGTTTTGACGAAATTTCGTTTTTAGCGATTTTTTTTACTGTTTTACTCAAATATAGTAATGAGATCGTATTTGAATATGTTTTATAAAAAATAAAAATTAAAAGTTATGAACCAAATAACTTTTTATTGATATATGTTGTTGAGTTGTATATTGTGAATTTAATTGCAACTAGTATTATATATATTGTAAGATTTGAACCGTATAATAAATGTTTAATATTTATTTTATTTATATTTTTGACATTCTTTTTGATCGTTTTGGTTTGTTTTTGAATTTTGTATTTATCCGTTCATTTTTTTTCTAATTTTTATATTTTTATTCACAGTATTGTAAATATAAAAATAAAAATAGTTGAGATGTTTATTCAACCATCTTATTTCAACCCTAGCCTCATACCCCTCCGTCCATCTTGTCGTCTCGACATGAGCGCTTGCCACCCCTTGGTCGGCAGTGAAACCCGTCGCCGGTGTCTGCGCGCTGCCCCTGCTCTTTGGCCTCTTCTGCACTCTGGCCGGTCAACGTGCTGGCCTGCTGGGCGCCGCCGCTGGGGCGCTGCGACACAAGCAACGCCACAGCTACGACATCGGCGCGCGGGCGGAGGCGGCAGCAGCCATGGACCACGCGGCGGCGCTGTTGATGCTGCTGCTCGTGGCCGTGGCGGGGAGGAGGAGGAGGAGGAGGCGAGGCGCCGCCGGCCGCGTATGTAACCGAGAACGGCAACTTCGATCGTGGGTCACGTGAACAGAGTAGGCAGCTACTGTAGTCATTCGAGCCTTCAAATGGAGCAGTACAATAATTCTGGGGCGTTCTGATTTGGGTCCGTTTGTAGGAGTATTTCCTCTACCTACCCCGACCAAGGTTCGGAGTATAGCTTTTAAAAATTTTCTTTTTGACGAAGCCCTGAACTCCTCCATCGCCGTTCGTCACTCTCGCATCTTCCTGTCGCCTCGACTGCATGGCCCGACAAGCGTCGGCTCACGACTGTTTCTCAAAGACTAGGTGACGTGGCCGTGGCGCGCTTGCTCGTGGCCGCACGAGTGCGAAACGGCTCCTCCTCACTGCATCTGCACGCCAGGGCTCAGTCAACGGCGTGCGCTGGTCCGCCGCGGCTGCAGCTGCACACGCGCGGTCCCCCTCGCACGAGCGGCGTCCGCGTCCAATGCGTCACTGAATTAATACTAACTCCCGCGAGATCACGGCGGGTACTGACTTCATCCCACCTGCACAAGAAGAGAACAGAGCGCGAGATCGGGAGCGGCCGGAGGTCAGAGCGCGAGTGAGATCGGCGGCGCGCGAGTTAGGTGGTGCTGTCCATGGCGGTCCGATCGGCCGCAGGCGCCGCGGCGGCGGCGGTGGTGTTCCTCGGCCTCGTCGTGTCGCCGGTAGCAGCCGGCGACGACGTGGTGCCGCGCGGCGGCAGGAAGATGGTGGCGGGGGCCGGCGGGGAGGCCAGAGGCCGCGTCGTCGTCCGGTACTTCGCGAAGGTGAGAGCCGTATCCGTGCCACCGAGCTCTGGGTGCAGGAGCCATGTGCGGCTGCAGCATGTTTCAGTTTTTAGTATTATGCCACATTCGGTGCTGTTTGCCACCAGCCCCCGTTCGCGGTGACGGGTGATAGATCGGGTAGGTAGCCCGCTCGTGCGGTTTGAGAAAAAAGGTAGGAATCGAATCTTTTGCTAACCACTGTCGTAGTTCAAAAGATTTGAGGAAAATCAAGTGTCGAAATACTAGTAATGTGTTAGGAGCAATGAACTCATTTTTTTAAAAAAAATTTATATACTGATGAACTTTTTTTTTGACTGGATTAACTGACGAGCTTAACTCAAACCTCGCGGTTCAAAAGAGGTGAAAAGAAGATCCGTTAAACCCTGCCATCCGATCCTAATCACGCTACACAGGGCGCGCATGTTGAACCGGCAGCGGCCGCGGCACCTCGCGGCGCGCCTCCGGCGCCGGCGGCCTCGCCGGACCAGTTCTGCGGGCAGGCGCGGCTCCCGCGCTTCGCCGCGCCGCGCCGCTACGACCTCCGGCTCCGCCCCGACCTCGTCGCGTGCACCTTCACGGGATCCGCCGCCGTCACCGTCGCCGTCTCCAGAACTCCTACCAGAGCGCCCTTTCTGTGGTAGCGGACAGTAGAGATCAGTATCTACTTCAGATGACAGATTTACAAGTTTACGGTCTTTTCGACTGAATGTTGAACGCTTTGAATCACCAATACTCCTGCCCGAGTGACCATTCCTAGGGGGCAATACGCAGTATAGCTCCCCATCTCCTGCAGCAGGCAGATCCACTGAATCATGGTCTTGCCTGCTTGAAGTACTTGCAACTGAATCACAACTCCTGTCCGGAAGCACACAGTATAGGATGCTGGCACCGTCATCTGGAAGCTCGGACATCTCATCTTTCTGTTGAGCTGTTGACTCTTCAGCCTTGCAAGAAGGAATTGTTTCAATCTGAACCTGATCACTTGACAAATCCACAGGGTTCACATTTGAGGCCGGTTGTTCTTCCACAATGGTGTCCTCCGTGTTACCGCCTTGTATAGCAACATCATACGTGGTGTCCTCTTGCAAAGAAACCAAGGTGTTACTTTGATCGGCTTTGAGCAGTGTTAGGGTTTGCTAAGTATTTTCTGTACTTAATCTTGCTGTTTCAACATTCAGATGAAGAAGGAAAAGCTGTGAAGTTGTTGGTGACGTTTAGGTGCATTGTCTTGCACTCAAGTTTGCCTGTGAAGTTGCTTGCAGAGTTTTTGTGGAGTTCCTCGACCTTGCTGGTGTTTGAGGAAGCTTTGTCCTCCTCCTGTGGATTGTAATTTAGGCTTTTTGATTGTAAGTATCTATTTTGAAATAATTTTTTTATATTTGATTTGTATGTGCAATGAACATTCTCACCTCGTGTGTATCAACTACTGATCCAGTGATTAGTACGGTAACATGAGTACTTTAGAAATGGGGTATGACATGCTTCCTTAACACTGCATTTTTGCAGTTAGCGATTGTTATTGCAATTGCTAAATTATTTTTCTACTGTTGAATTGATAGGCAGACGTCATTGATACCGTTTGTGACCATCAGTTAGTTCCTAATTTTGGCTTCTCCTTCGTTACTATACAAGATAAATTTGGTCTTTCATGGTCGCAACCAGATAGATAGCTTATTATCATCTAATTTTTTAGGTACATCACTTGAGATGTAAAAAACAAGCTTGCTATGATATAGTTTCAAACAAATTACATGCGATATTTTATGAATATAAGTGCTTCTTGGCACGAATTCCTATCAGTTACAAAAGACTATGCAGCTGTGTCTGTTTCCTCCTGGTTTAATTTCATATTTTTTTTTCACTTCTTGCGTCGCTGCATAATATAAATAGTACCCGCAGCAACGCGTGGGGCTATTTTACTAGTTTACCCTGTCCGAAGAGATGTTGCAGACCATCAAAAGCACAGTGGCATCCGAGGAATTTTTTTTTTGAAAAATTCATATTTTTAAGGTTTTTAAAAATTTAAAATACCAAAATATATTTGCTTGGGGTATATAAAATTTTCACGTTGGATTCTTAACAGGATCTAAAAATTAGAAAAAATTATAACCATGTAGGATCTTATTTTTGTTGCATTAATTTTAAGACACGATTGTTCAAACGGATCAAAAACAGAGTTACAGTTTGTGAGAAAATCAATTTGAAATTTAGAATCTAAAACTGAAGCTGATGTGGCACGTTGGACCAGGAACTAAATTGTGCCTCTAATCAAAGTTCAGGGACTTATTTGGATTTTTTGAAAGTTGAGGGAAGAATATGAACTTTTAACCATAGTTCAGGACGAAATTGAGTATTATCCTGTTCTATATCAAGTGATACTCATTCATTTTTACTAGAAAGATAGCGCGGTCTTGCCGCATCTGGTGACACGTTTTATTGATTTTATAAGGTCTTAGTGATATATTTGATGTATTTTTTTAATAAGCGCTCCAACTTGGTTTGATTTGACTCAATATCTTTAT
This sequence comes from Zoysia matrella, assembly GCA_001602295.1. Taxonomy (NCBI): domain Eukaryota; kingdom Viridiplantae; phylum Streptophyta; class Magnoliopsida; order Poales; family Poaceae; genus Zoysia; species Zoysia matrella. The sequence continues at coordinate 24,839 of BCLG01004913.1, read as the reverse complement.
GGAAATTATTTTACAGAGGTATATATTCCGTAATTAATCGTCAATATAGTTGCCAAATGTAATTATTTTGCAAAAAAGAATGATTATTTTCTAACTCGAGATAACTAAACCACATCGTCCTCAAATGTTAACACAAGATAAAAAATATATCATTCCAGCTAGGAGCTCACAACTTCTGCATATTGAGTTCCTTTGCAAATTGCCCTTGTACAGACTTTACTGGACCTCCGCCATTCAGATAACATGTGGAAGGCTAATCAGTACATCAAAGAGAATATCTAGATGTATTGAGACTTTCAAATAGCATGCAAACACATGTAAAAAAATTACTGAAGGACGTGTCATAAGTTTAAAGTGGTATTCATATTTTCCCATCTCAATCTTCCTTACAATATTATGTAAGTTTCTGAATACCTAACAAAGTGCAAGTTTAAGATGGGTTTGCCCTCCAACTACATCACATCACAAGTTTTAATCAAGTTACGTAAAGAAAAATGGGCTTTCAGCATAATAAGTAAACTTCAAATGCAATCAAATTAGGTAAAGAAAAATAGGCTTCGACCACAGAGGATGGCGACATTGTCAATGGAGAAACGAAAGGATGGAGGCCGACGGGATGAACAAAGTTTTATAGTCCAGAATCATGAACGTCAACATGTCTTTGTGTTTCGAATCGGACGATGCAAATCAACTCATCCTACAATCCAATGATTAAAATGCTAATCGCTGACGTGGAGTCACACAGAAAAAAGAAACCAAGCCGATTTAGAGAATAAGAGATTTGTTTTTCATGATTTTTGTTCCTCCGATAGGGAGAAGTGGAGAACGCTCCGGATAGGCTTACGATGAATTGATATTTGCAGAAGCTTCTAGAAAAATAATCTTGAATGTTGGCTAAGATTTATTTGTCATGATTTTCATTCCTCCTATAAGGAGAAGTCGAGAACACTCCGTACAGATTTATGACAAATTGATATTTGCATGAAGCTTCTAGAAAAAATAATCCCAATCATATGTGAGAGAACCGCGATTTAGATAGAGATTTCTCAATCATTTGGTATAGATATTTGATGTAGTCTGTAATAGTTTAATTTAAGAAATATTTCTCTGACCAAACATAATTTTTTGCGTTGGTAATTGTCCTTAGCAGTAAACATGTTTAGTTTATTCTTTTGATGGGGGGGGGGGGTGTTAAAAAAATGTCATTTTCCATCTGGCGGTGGATCAATAATGGCAGTAGCGCACCGTGGTGTGTCAACATTTTATATTACAATGAATATAATACATGTCAACTTTGTATTGGTTATCCACAATTTTTATCATGGCGTGTCGGCAGATGATGACTTCTGATGTTTTCAAAGGAGATTTGGCAGTTAAATTTTTAGTTTTGTACAATATGTGATTTCTTTAGCTCCTTTGCAACACACGGGTAATTTATCTTTACTTAAAAAAATAAACATTGTCTACCTGTAGCAGCGCATGGGCCACCTAGCTAGTTCTAGTAAATTTTTAGAGACGTTTCAAAGCTACACTTGGGGAGGCACTCAACTAGCAGGAATCCCTAACAGAAATTCTGCTCGCTCCTACCGTGAAAGTGCTACCAGGCGGGACAAAACATGGAGTTCGTTGCACGCATAAGAACGAGATAAAGTATGCAAAAGAAAAAGCAAAAGTATTGTCTTATGGAGCCTTTGGCATCTCTCTTATTTTATGGTGCCTTGGATTTGAAGCAAAGTGAGTCTTCACTTAGGGATGTAGAAAAGAGTGAAATGCATGGGCAACCCCTAAGCTATTTCCGCATTCTCTTCTAATCCTTAAACTACGGTTTTGCATTTTTAAGCTTCCTAAACTGTTTCCTCCTCATTTAGATGCCCAATCTCGGTTGTATATTTCTAGCTCTCTAGACTATTTTCAACTTCTCATCTAGGTCTCCAACTCTTGTTTTGCATTTTTGGCTCCATAATCTATTTAAGGTTATATTTTCATTCATCAAAAAAATTAGTTCAAATATGTAAAACTTTAAGTCATTTTATAAGCAACTTTAATGATAAAGCAAATTATAATAAAATGCATGATATTTATTATATTTTTTAAATGGGACAAATAGTAAATAAGCCGTGGTGAATAATGAAAAAAAATGTCGGTTGCATTTTTCTATCATCGTTAGTTAATTATAATAATACACGTAACAAAATAGAAAAAGGTAAACGAGCTGCTGCAAGTAAAATTTTCCGTACTGTCAATTTTTTTTATGATAGAAATTGACCAGATGGTGCACTGTAGCTAGAATTTAGACCCGTTGCAACCATTAGATCGGAAATCAATAGATTAGATTCAATTCTACAGTAACTTCTGCTTGCGAACAATGCTTTTGCTAAGTACATATCCGTCACAAAGTATCTCGTGTTTTACTATAGCAGTTAGCGAGGTGAATTGACCCAGAAAGACTGTTCCATAGCTGTTACTACTGCAACTAGTCTGATGTTTCCGCCGGTATTAGACTAGTTGCAATAGTAGCATAACTAGAAAGTGGAAGAGTCTTTTGCAGCCTTCCTAGACTGGTTCGGTCCATATGCCGACCAGCTCTCATATAAATGTGAGGATTTTGTTATTCACCATTTGTGTTATATAAAAATATGATAATTACTATAGATTTTGTTATAATTTGATCCATTATTAAAAATACTTAAACAACTAATTTACACATTTGAATTAATTTTCTGAATAAGATGGATAAAAGATGACGTTAAATAGATTCGGAAGTCAGAAATGCAAAACCAGAGTGTGGTACCTAGATGAGAAAGAGAAAATAGTTTAAGAGCAAAGAAAGCAAAACCAGAGTGTGGTATCTAGACGAGAAAGAGAAAATAGTTTAAGGATCAAAGAAATGCAAAACCAGAGTTTGGGAACACAGATGAGAAGGGGTAAATAGTCTAGAGGTAAAAATGAAAAATCAAAGTTTAGAGCTCACCTATGCATTTCACTCTTTGAAAAAACAATAATCGCCCTCTCTACCATTTGTTGTTTAAGAATTTTTTTTAATGAAGTACAATTATATATAGGCCTGCAGAACTTTGTCGCATCAACCAGTCTCACATCCACCCGCGTGGCATATGCAAGCATAGCGATAAAACGCTCGACTTTGGAAATGATGCACTGCGACGACATCTACTCCAGCAATTCGACGACGTACCAGTTCTGCCACGGCGAGTCATCCCGGCCATGGTTCGTGTACGCCCTGGAGGCGCCCAACGGCCACAAGGCGGAGGCCGCAATCTTCCTTGCATCGGCAATCATGTTTGTGCTCGGTGTCCTCCTCTTCGGGCTCAGCCTCTTTGGCCGCCTCTCCGGCCGCGCCGCTCTCAACCCCACCGTCCGCGTCTTCCTATACGCGTCGTTCGCGCTCTTCCTCCCACTCATGTCCTACATGTTCTCCCAGGCCAAGGACGAGGCCAAACTGAACCAGCAGTTAAGCTTAAGCTCATATGGCGAACCTCACCTGCCGTTCCGTGCCCAGGTCATCCTCATCTGGATGCTCCTCGTCGAGCTGCTTCGCAAGAAGGTGGACACCATCCTTGCGGCCATGAGCTCATCCCCGCTCAAACCTGTCCACCAGCAGACACTTTGGGATGCCATCGACCAGATTGTCCGCATCGCGTGGATCGGCTACCTCATATACTCCTATGTGTATGGGTTCCGGAAGCCAGGGTTCATTATCCTCTGGGTGCTCACCCTCATCAAGGGTGCTCAGAGGGTCGCCGCCATGGAGGTCGCCAAGAGCTCCTTTGCTGTCAGCAAGAACGCGCGCCTCATCATGGGTTACACCGCCCAGATGTTGGAAGAAGAGATCAGAGATGAGCAAGGGAATGGCATCATGCTTCTGAGGAAGTGTTGGTATGCCGTCATGGGGGAGGAGAGGCTCAAGAGGGAAGCGGGCCCTGATGGCTTCAGAGTGGAGCTATCGGAGTCGGAAGATAAGAAGGACCTCATCACCGTCGGTGACATATGGGAGCTGGCGGAAGGAGGTGATGGCAAGCCGGCGGACCGTTTGCTGACCGACCATCCAAGACTGAAGGATCTCTGCCTCGCTTTTGCGCTGTTCAAACTGCTGCAGCTGAGATTTCAGAATCTCCAAATCGATGAGGACGTGGTGGCAAAGAACCGCGACCTCATCTTCCGAAGCTTGGGCAGCGGCGACAACGACGCAAATGGAGACCGGAGCAAAAAACATGCTGAGAGATCTTTCCACGTCATTGAGCTAGAACTAAACTTCATCATGGACTACTATCATTCCGTGGTTCCTGTGGTGATGTGTAGTCCCTGGTTCTTGTTCGGCAACTACATTTTCGTGCTCCTCATCGTGGTGAACCAGGTCATCATGGTGATCTTCATCACCGGCAATGGCCACCTGATGCCCATCATTGGCTGCCTTTTCCGCGAAGTTGCCAGGATGTCGCACCGGGCGATCGACCTTTTCCGGTGCCTTGGCCACAAGCTGCTCAGGATTATCATCGTCATGTTCTCATCCTTCAACATCCTGGTCAGCCTCCTGCTCTTCCTCACCTTTTTGCTCATGGAAGCATGGGAGTTCTTCGTGTACCTCTTCTCCGACTGGTCCCTAGTGTCCATGCTGTGCGAGTACGCACGTAAGCCCAAGTGGCAGTCATCCCGGTGCGTGCGGAGAGCCTTCGACGCACTGCTGTGGGTGAAGCGAGTGGGCAGGCCGCGTGCTGGCATGCGGTTGAACCAGGTGAGTGTCCTCGAACTCCGCGGGCACACGCCGTGGGTAATCATCTCCAAGGTTCTGCAGCACAGGTTTCTCGGCATGCCGTCGGTGCGCGTGCCGAGGGAGGTGAAGCACGCCCTGTTCAACTCTCTCTGGGCAAAGTTGGGTGGCGAGCACCTCAGCACCGGAGTGGCGGTGTTGCACCGCTGGGGCTACACCAATCTCCTGTGGGCGTGCGGGAGCAGGAGCGTCACCGAGGTCATCCTCACATGGCACATCGCGACCACCCTCTTCGAGGTGAACAACGCCGCTGTCTCGTCGACGTCGGTGGCAACGCGGAGCGCGGAGGAGACGGTTGCCTCGACGCTGTCCAAGTACTGTTCCTACCTGGTGGCGTGCGCGCCGGAGCTTCTGCCAGAGGACACGGAAGGGTCTAAGCGTGTGTACAAGTCGGTGAAGCGTGACCTCCGGGACGCGCTGCGCGGGTTGCGGCGGTGGAGCAGTTCCGAGAGCCGGATGGAGCGGGTGATGAGGATGGAGGGCAGAGATCCCGATGCCGCAGCGAGCATGGGTGCCGCACTTGGGAAGCAGCTGGTGGAGGAATGTGGTTTCATCAACAGCGATGTGGCGCGTGGCTGGGCGCTCCTAGCGGAGATCTGGACTGAACTGATGGTGTACATCGCGCCTTCAGAGAACATCGACGGCCATGCTGAAGCCTTGGCACAGGGCGGCGAATTCATCACGCTGCTGTGGGCTCTTGCCACCCACGCCGGCATCACCCGCTAGTTCTTCTTGTCCATCCTTCCCAGTGTTGCAAGTTTAGCGGCGTGAGTGCACAAGTGTGTTCATGATGTACTCTCTCTCTCTCTCTCTCTTGTCTAAATGCGATTTGTTGTATTGCATTGTGCTTTCAGCCGAGGGCCAGCCTGTTCAGTGCACATGCCGTGGTTGAACTGGGAACCCACGAGGTGATGGAAACAGAGGAAGAATAATTGACATTTTCAAAAAAAATTTGGGGGGAGGGGGGGGAGGGGGCGTGGTTAACCTTACAAACCCAAAGTTAAAAAAAATGATTGAGGCGCCCCCCCCTAAAAAAAGGGGCGCGTGAGGGCCATTCACATGACAGAACAGACGCGCAGCGGCCCCCCGTAGCTCTGTGGCCAGGAGAAAATCCGAGTTCTATATATCCAAGCTACCTTTTCATTTCAAACCTGCTCGCTGCAGTTGCAAGCACGAATGCAGCTGAAGTTGGTTGTTGCAGCCGCAGCCAACAGCTACAGCCAATCAATGACGGACCCAGGGTAGTCCAAGTGAGACTTGGACTACCTTTGGATTTAGCCCAACCATGTAATACAAACCAAATTTCCTAAATAAAGTCAAAGAAAAAAGAAAAGAAAAATTCACTGCAGCCCACCTAAGGTTCAACTTTGGTCCGTTACTGCAGCCGATAGTAGAAAATCTGAACAAGCCCTTAGTTTATAATAGAACGGGCTCATAGATCAACCTACTTTCATCTCTACTCGCACCTCTAACAGTTATGTACTATGATGGTTCCTAAATGTGATTGTTGGACACCTTCAATAAAAAACTTATTTCAACGGTTACGTAAATCAGGTCACTATGTATTCTCTCCCAAGGGACCCTAACTCTCTCGCTACCTCGCTACAATCTGGCAATGACGTTCCACTCCCAATCGATCGGCCAGAATCGCAGGATTTGTTCTCGAAAATGGCGCGCCCGCGGCCGGATCCACGCGCGTCCCAAAGCTCTTGGAGTGCTACTCTGGAAGTAATTTTATACGAACTTAATCTATGGGAAAAATATAAGAAATAAGATTTTTTTTATTCCGAAGAGGCCTAAAATTATTTTCTTTTTGTGTTAGTTGGCCGAGTGACGTGTACATGTTTGTATCCGGTCAGCAAGCTACTCCTACCTCGTCTGAGGGTGCACGATTGCTTGGCGACGATACACGAGGTGCTGGATGAGCACGTGCGGTTAGCTGCCTCTGCCGTTCCTACGCCGTCGCTCTCCGGAATTGTGGTGGGGCGGTCCTTTAAAACCCCGGGCAAATGGAGCGGAACGCAGCAACTCCGAGTCCTGGACGCCCACCATCTCCTGGTCACGCCTGACGGACCGCCTGCCGCTTGCTCTTTCCCGCTCACCTTCTTCGACGTCAAGTGCCTGCACCTCCCACCTGTGGAGCGAGTCTTGCTCTACTGCCTCCCGCCGCAAGATAATGTCGCCGCCGTTCTCTCCTCCCTCAAGGACTCCCTGTCTCATGCTTTGCGGATCTTCTACCCGCTCGCCGGGCACGTGCGCCTCGCCCCAGGCCGGACCGATCGCCACGAGCTCTTCTACCAGCCCGGCGAAGGCGTCCCCTTCACCGTGGCCGAGTACGACGTCGACGTCGAGGACCTGGCCTCCGACGACCGGTCCAGGTGTCCGTCATCTCCCCGCTAGTGCCGCCGCTACCCAAGGGCCGCGCGGTGCTCGCCGTGCAGGCCACGGTGGTGCGGCGCGGGATCGCTCTCGGCGTGACCGTCCACCACACTGCCTGCGACGGCCTCGGGTCCACGCACTTCCTCCAGACTTGGGCTGCCGCCGCCGGCTCTGCCGCTGGCAGCATGGAGGTGGTTATCGACCCGCCGGTGATTGACCGGACACTTGTCCCAGATCCTAGGGGCCTCTACAACACGTACCTCAACGGAATGCCGCCAATCGCCCGAAGCCAAGAGTTGGAGTTCGTCCTCAGCAAGCAGACTCCCGCCGATGTCGTCGTCGCCACATTTACCCTGTCCGAGGAGACGCTGCAGAGCATCAAAAGCGCGGTGGCGTCCGAGGCGACGAGGAGTGGGCGTGGCTTGCCCCCGCGGTGCTCGTCTCTGGTCGCTGCGTACGGCTTCATGTGGTGGTGCCATTGCCATGCCCATGCACGGGGACGAAGGAACATTCCAACGGGAGATCAAGCTCCTACAACTTCCTCTTCTCGGTGGACCAGCGCACCCGGATGAAGCCCGCGGTCCCAGACAGGTACCTGGGCAACTGCATGTGCCCGGCGATCGCCACGGCGCCGCGGGACGAGATCATCGGAGACACCACCGGCTGGTACGTGGCGTGCGCGGCGGTGGCGGCCGCGATCGAGGAGGAGGTCGGCTAGGGCGCGCAGGACCGGTGGGACGGGTGCGTGGCGCGGGTGAAGGACGCCATGGCCAACGGGACGCTGTCTGTCGCCGGTTCGCCCAGGTTCCGAGTCTACGACATGGACTTCGGGTTCGGACGCCCGGCCAAGGTGCACATCCTGTCGGCGGTCAAGGCCGGCGCCATTTCCGTGGTGGATGCCCGTGGCGGCGGCAGGGGCCTGGAGCTCGGCGTGGGTCTGCCGCCGGATGCCATGAACAGGTTCCGTAAATGCTTCGCGGATACTGTGGACAAGCTCCGCAAGTGACCATCATAGGAAGAGAGGATGATCAGCCATCGTCGTGGACCGTATATGTACTTATTTATACAATAAACAAATAAAATCCATTGTGTTATTTGTGAAATTTTTTTTGGATATGTCCTTGTGAGACGAAATGCCGTCAGTACATCAGACATGACATTGCTGAATCCACCTAGCTGCACATGTATTATTGGCTCCATTAATTATCGGAAGTAATTAATACTGATTACGTCAATTGAAATTTAGATAAACAATTCCGATTAAAAAATGAAAGAGAGAAATTTAATGTTAAAAATACAAATTCGAGAGTAAAAGAAAACAAAGTAGAAAAAACAGAGAATTCGGCGACGAGGGAACGCTGGTGTGGCTTCGACCAGTTGGATTGGGCTTGGGCTGGATAACGGTTTGCTACACTGGCTTGGGAGGTCGGGCCGAGCTTGAGGGAAGTTTGTTGGGCTGCGGCCCAGTTCAGGTTGCAGAGAGAGGTCAGATGAACCTACATGCATCCGATAAAGATATGAACTGCGTTAATCGTTATTACCAGAGTAATTAACCTGCACAAGGAGATATATTTTGAAGATACTAGTATCGACCAATGTTTAAAGCATCTTTTAAATACAGGTCAAAACAAGCCAGGAGAGATAAGGCAGAGCCAAAACCAGCATTTCCGGGTAAGCCAAATCCCTACCAAAATACCCTAAACATTCCTTAGCAGTGAATAAGAACAACCTCAGATCGGTGCTGACTATAGAAAGGAAGCGGACCACCGACCAGGAAATGGAGTAGTAGAAGCAACGCCAACGGCGGTGGCCTACTGGCCTTATATAGGCGGCGTGGGAGGGAGCCAGCCGGCAAGGCAAGGAACAGACTACCTCCTCTGCCTCTTTCACACCGAGCAGCGGTACCAGTTGTTACTTGTTAGAGAGAGAGAGAGAGAGTGAGAGAGGCAGCATGGCCATCCCTCTCCAGGGCAAGGTGGCCCGGCAGCCGCAGGAGGAAGGGAAGGGCGGCGGCCAGGTGGAGGTGGAGGTAGAGGATCAGGTGGATGCGGTGGTGGACGACGATAACACGTCGGTGGCGGCAGAGCTGCGCGACGACGATAACACGTCGGTGGCGGCAGAGCTGCGCGCGCTGTGGAGAATGGCGGCGCCGATCACGGCGCTCAACTGCGTGGTGTACCTGCGCGCGATGGTGTCCGTGCTGTGCCTCGGGCGGCTGGGCCCGTTGGACCTCGCGGGCGGCGCGCTGGCCATCGGGCTGACCAACATCACGGGCCACAGCGTGCTGTTCG
>BCLG01004913.1:0-14502 GCA_001602295.1 Zoysia matrella | reverse complement strand
TCGAGTGGTGGTGGTACGAGGTCGTCACCGTGCTCGCCGGGTACCTGCCCGACCCCGCCGCCGCCGTCGGCGCCGCCGGGGTGCTCATCCAGACCACCAGCCTCATGTACACCGTGCCCATGGCGCTCGGGGCCTGCGTGTCCACACGGGTAAGTAGTTTACAACTACCAGCGCTGCATCAATATTCGTGAGATGGAAACTGACCCGTGAGGCCGTGACTCGTTCCCTCCGACGCTGCCGACTAGATCCTTGCGCCGGAATTTCCGGTCGTCCTTTAAATAATTTTTTTTTTGAATCTTTAGAAACGAGTTCACATCGCCGATCCACTAGCTTTCCGGTGGTTGCGAGCGTCATCGCGCTTGTCGAAAGCTAGGTTTTCCATTGTCGTTTCCTGAACAGTGTGCTTAGGAATTCGGACGAGTGTGCTGTGGTCCGATTCACTTGATTCTTTTTTAAACATGTCTTTTAGCTGTGCATAAATCATACTGCTAGATCACTTTAAGCGTGCACCCTCTCTCTTCTGAAAGTTAGGCATCCTTTTGGTCTGCTGAGGAGTGTGCTGTGGTCCTTTTATTCCTTTCACCAGCGCAATATTTTTTCAAGATCGTACCTGCGCGATATTTACAGTCATCCAGCATGCATCTAGGAGTAGTACTGTATATTTTTTGTCATCCAGCATGCATCTAGGAGTAGTACTGTATATTTTTTGCGTGCAACGTCACTCTCCATTCTTGCATGGGTACGCTTTTCGGTTAACCTTTTTTTTTTTTTACAATGTAATTCGGTCAAGATTCACCTTGTCGTGTTCCATCATGTTTAAAAGAGGAGCCAAACTAGAAGCATTAGGTGTCATTTTTAACATTCCATGCTTTACAGCACCAGAAACGACAAGGAACTATTTTTTCTTACATGGAGTACATATAATGGTTGTTGGTCATCACAGTGCATAACAGTGCGATCCATTGATGGATGGCATGACCACTGGCTTAGCCATGCGGTCACCACGACTGTCTTTACAGCACTCGCACACTTGCCGCACCACCAACATCACTCGTCGTTTGTCCCTTCCATCTTGTGTGCTGTTCCTCTACTCACAGTGCTCGTAGTAGAAGAGACAAGGTTTGCACAAACGAACACACTTCGCGTTCACTGTTCCACACAGTTCTGTTCGATCCATGATGAATTAGCACGTTCAGACCGACAGGATCTGTTCTCTCTCAACACGCAGGTGGGCAACGAGCTGGGCGCCGGCAAGCCTCGCCGGGCCCGCACGGCGGCGACGGTGGCGCTGTGGGTCGCTCTCCTGACCGGCGCGATCCACGTGGCGTGGACCGTGGCGTTCCGCCGGCAGTGGGTGCGCCTCTTCACGACGGACCCCTCGGTGGCGCGTCTGGCGTCGGCCGCGATGCCGATCGTGGGGCTGTGCGAGCTGGGCAACTGCCCGCAGACCACGGGCTGCGGCGTGCTCCGCGGCACGGCGCGCCCCGCCGTCGGCGCGCGGATCAACCTGATCTCGTTCTATCTGGTCGGCACGCCCGTCGCCGTGTACCTCGCCTTCGTCGCCCGCGCCGGGTTCCAGGGGCTCTGGTGCGGGTTGCTGTCCGCGCAGGCCGCGTGCGTCGCGCTCGTGCTGCTCGCCGTCGTCTGGCGCACCGACTGGCGCGTCGAGGCCCTGCGCGCCAAGAAGCTGGCGGGGGTCGAGCTGATCGCGACGACCACGGCGTCCAACGCCGTCGACGCCGAGGAAGGGAAGCGCCTCGTGGCCGCCAACGGAGAGCCCGCGGAGGACGTGGCGTAGTAAGTTAAACCAGGCGGTTTCTTGTAGCTGTAATACTAGGTACTTGCACCGGTAACTGGTGCGTTCATTCCGGTGAGTCGGCCGGCGTTTTGGAGTATAGCACTGCTAGCCTCTTGTGGCGTGTGCCGCGGCAACAGCGGCAGCAGTTCATGCAGGGGCCTGTGGCATCAAAGTTTCATCGATCAAACTCTTGAGTGGCTTCAGGAACCAACCGGTAACATGTTCATCGTTGGTAGATCATCCGATCGATCGGAAACATTGATTCGAGTGCTCTAGGACTAGCTAGCCGTGTCTCGGTGGTTGGCGGCGCTGATCCCGCAAGTGGCTCCTAGCTCGCGTCATGATCTATCCATCGCAAGTGGTTTCCATGTTGCATGCATTCAGCCATGCCCGCCGCCTGAGTGCCTGATCAGCGATCAGTTGGTGCTGTGCTTCAGTGCTTTCGCGGACAATGACCTGACTGACACAGTCACTCGAGGCACCGAAGTACTAGCAGGTAGAAGTAGAGCGCGCCGGAGGGATGGCGACGCCGACGCCGAGGTCGAGGTCTGATGAGTTCTGCCTTGGAAAGTGCAAGACCTAGTGTTGGTGACGATGGTGAGGAGAGCGTGCTGTGGTCCTATCGTGGCCCTTCTTTTCATCATCAGCTCAATAAGGAGTACTTCTTCCGTTTCAATATACAAATTTTTAGGTTTGATAAAATCAATTTTTTTAACTTCTATCAATAATATCTAAAAAATTATATAATTTTTAATATAAAAATATAATATTTATGAAATTTTATTTAATGATGAATTTAAAAAATATAATTTTTATATGATAGAATATTATTAATTATATATTATTAGTGATCAAGTTGATAAAAATTTGACTTTAACTATACTTAAAAATGCTTATATTTTTGAACGGAGAAAATATTTTTCAAGATCGTACCTGCCCGATATTTAGAGTCATATTTTTGCGTCCAACGTCACTCTCCGTTCTTGCATGGATATGCTTTTCGGTTAACCTTTTTTTAACAATGTAATTCGGTCAAGATTCACCTTGTCGTGTTCCATCATGTTTAAAAGAGGAGCCAAGCTAGTAGCACTAGTGTCATTTTTACACTCTATTTTCACAGCATCAGAAACGACAAGCAACCATTTTTCTTCTCTAGGTTAGTTGGTCACCTCGAGTCAGCACAGTGTATAACAGTGCGATCCATTGATGGATGGCATGACCACGAGCTTAGCCATGTGGTCACCACGACAGTCTTTACAGCACTTGCACACTTGCCGCTCCACCAACACCACTCGTCGTTTTCCCTTCCATCTTGCGCGCTGTTCCTGTACTCACAGTGCTCGTAGTAGAAGAGACAAGGTTTGCACAAACGAAAAAACTTCGCGTTCACTGTGCCACACAGTTCTGTTCGATCCACGAATCAATCAGCACGTTCTGATCACCTGATCCATTCTCTCTCACCATGCAGGTGGGCAACGAGCTGGGCGCGGGCAAGCCACGCCGTGCGCGCACGGCCGCGACTGTGGCGCTGTGAGTCGCTCTCCTGACCGGCGCGATCCACGTGGCGTGGACCGTGGCGTTCCGCCGGCAGTGGGTGCGCCTCTTCACGACGGACCCCTCGGTGGCGCGTCTGGCGTCGGCCGCGATGCCGATCGTGGGGCTGTGCGAGCTGGGCAACTGCCCGCAGACCACGGGCTGCGGCGTGCTCCGCGGCACGGCGCGCGCATCAACCTGCTCTCCTTCTACCTCGTCGGCACGCCCGTCGCCGTGTACCTCGCCTTCGGGGGTCGAGCTGATCGCGACGATGACTGCGACCGCCGTCGACGCCGAGGAAGGGAAGCGCCTCGTGGCCGCCAATGGCGAGCCGGCGGAGGGCGGGGCGTAGTTAATCAAACCAGGCAGTTTCTTGTAGCTGTTTCCAATCCTAGGTGCTGCCACCGGTAACTGGTTCGTTTATTCCGGTGAGTCGGCCGGCGTTTTGCTATACTGGATTAGTAGTCCTGTGGCGTGTGCCGCAGTCGCGGCAACAGGGCATGCAGGGGCCTGTGGCCTGTGGGCTGTGGCATCAAAGGTTGATCGATCAAAGTTGAGTGGTGGCTGGCTTCGAACCAACCTGCAGTGGCATGTTCACCGTTGGTAGCCGATCAATCGATCGATCGAGAACATTGATTCCAGTGCTCTAGGACAAGCTAGCCATGTCTCGGTGGTTGGCGGCGCACGTCGCGGCTGATCCCGCAAGTGGCTCCTAGCTCGCGTCATCATCGATCCATCGCAAGTGGTTTCCATGTTGCCTGCATTCAGCCATGCCCGCCGCCTGAGTGCCTGATCAGTGATCAGTTGGTGCTGTGCTTCAGTGCTTTCGCGGACAATGACCTGACTGACACAGTCACTCGAGGCACCGAAGTACTGGCAGGTAGAAGTAGAGCGCGTCGGAGGGATGGCGACGCCGACGCGCCGAGGTCGAGGTCTGATGAGTTCTGCCTTGGAAAGTGAAAGCCGCTTTCTAACGGAGCAGGAGTAGCAGTGTTCCCTTTCTGGGAGGGGGAGGACATGCCTGATGCCTTTCTCTGTCTCGCTGAAGCGCGCGGCGGTCGTTCGCGATCGACAACTTGGCCACCACCATCTTTTGCCCGCGGTGAGAGTGAGAATCGACGGCGTTTACCTACCTGTCCCGAGTCATGACCACCATGATCGGCCTAGCACTGATCACCACAACTCGCTGCCACTTTGCCGACCTGGTCCAGCGAGCAGTACTTGGTAAAGATAAGTACTAAAGATAATATCTTCTTCGTTAACGTAACCAGTCAGCCAGCCAGGCAGCAGCGCTAAGCGAGTGACCGTCGACGTCCCCGATCGATACTACCACCCTGCTACTGTACGGGTGCGCGAGACGTGCTCGGGCAAATGGCCGATCCGTTGCAGATACAGCAGGGGTATCTAGTTACGCGTCCCCATCGCGGCGCGCTCGCCGCTGCTCGTGACGCTGACGACCCACACGGCCACACGACGCTACGACGGACAAGGCACACCGGAGTGTAACACAGCGTGCAACAAACAAAACGATCCGTGGTCGATCGTCAGGTGCCGACGACGCAGACGCAGTGCTATGTTTCTGATCACGGACGATCCTGATGGAAGGTTCGGTGGACTAAGGTATTAGAGAATTTGGACTGCGGGAATTTTTTTAATTGATTTGATTTGTGCAAAATTGCTACGTTTAAAACGAGACTTAAAAAGAGTGAGTGAGTGGACAGACGGACGGTAGGAGCATCCAAGCATCATCCTACAGCGATGATTCTGACCGAGACAAGATCGGAACACCGTAGAAAGTCCGTGGTCCTTGAAACGAGAAAGCAAGCAGGCGAGTTGTCTGTTCTTCAGTAGTTGAAAGAAACGTTTAAAGGACCTGCGCAGAACTTAAGAACTAGTGAGTGACGAAGCTTTTCTTTTCGACTCAGGGAGTGACGACGCTTGAGCACATGGAAAGGAAAAGTTGAGTGACATGAAGATCCTTACACGTCTGTATATACACTTTTATTAGCGGCTGAAGCATAATTGAAAAAAAAAAACTAAAACTAATGATATTTAAGCTTTCAAGTTGGTAGACCAGCACAGCACTGGGTGTATAGTGTATTTTATATGACCAACAAATCCCTGGAAACAGGGATGTTAGCTTTTCCCGGAATAGCAGACAATGCAGCAGGTACCGGTGGTATGTGAAGTCAAATCTTGACGGTGGTCCAAGCTAGCCCTCGCATGCGACCGCCGACCAGAAGCTACCTCGGCTGCCGACTCCTCGATCTCTGTTTTGACGCGACGGTGGTGCACTGTTCGCCTGCGATCTGGATGCCCGTGCCATGCAGGCGGAAGCTGGTCCTGATTCAGAAGTGCCGGCACGCATCCAAACGCGTGGATCTACCAGGTTGCTCCTCCTCGTCGAGTACAGACTACAGAGGCAACTTGTTTGCTGCTACGGCTGACCCGCAGCGAAAAGCGGGCTTGCCGCACGACCATATCCGGTCACGTCGATGACAGAATCTTGTACAGTGGCGGAAAGAATTCGTACTAGTACCCTTTCGGTGTTTTTTTTGTGACCTGAATTTAAAGCCACTTTTTACGTGGAGCAAGAAAATTGTTAGAGGTGCTCGAGGTTAAGAACGCTCGATATATGATGGTGCATGCATGGTGATGGTGCATGTCCATATCATCAAGCACTGCAGTGCTGGTGCACTGCGAGGAGTCGCGCCATCTCTCCTCTTTAATCATCACACGATCAATCGGTATCATCACCCTAATTAAGAGCCAAAGAATAATTCCTGTAACTAGTGAATAGTATCGCCCGCCGGGCACGATCGATTGTCTCTGCAAAGTCAGAATGAACGCTGACTTCTTCTGACTTAAACAATAAATCAAGCTTCGCTAGTGCGGCAGCTTCACTTTACAATGAGAATTCAGTAGACCTCCTAGTAACATTTTTACTCCTATCATTCTATATATGAAGGCATATATGCCACCGCAATTATATATATTCCCCACTCACAACAAAAGTGGTGCTCGTCGGCTAGATCAACCTGCATGTATACTCCTACTGGTAGGTATGCACTCCCAAAGTGCAGACACCGATCGTGAACGAACCAAAAAGATACCGGCTTTTCGCGATGACGCACGCTTGGGTTGTAGATGGGTTGGGTTTAGAGGAAAAGCAGGTTGGAATTGATGGTTGTGCTCTCGATATACAGGTCTCAATGTATAGCAGGCTGTACCAGGTGCCGCCCAAGGGTCCAACCAATTTCGTGGGTTGGGTTGGGTACAAAACACGGGGTCGACGATCTTCTCGCTCGCCCCACCAGCTTCTTCCTGCGGTCTAACAGCCCAGTACTTTAAACTATTATTTAAATTTATAAAACCAAAATTTTTAAAAACGTGAAAACGATAACCCAAATTAAAATCTCTTAAAAACTATACAGATATCATCGAAATCATACGATATATTTTTTAACAGCACACAAACAACAACACGACGAACAAGACTTCCAACAAACATAACTATTTTTGAGATTGCTTCTGTCAGTTGCTTCAGAGGAGAGAGAGAAAACACCTACACACAGAACGATAGATAACCAAACCTTGAACATTTAAATGCTCAGCAAGTCTTACCCGTCAACGTGACTAACTACAACCGACTACAAGAATATAATGATACTGACTCACATGATATGACCGTTTAAAAAACAAGCGCTATTATAGTGAGTCTTTATATTTAAGTTTTAGCGGTAATTTAAATTTACGAAATAAAAATTTTAATTTGCGCTATACTAAGCAAACAGTCCATATTATTATTATTATTATTATTATTATTATTATTATTAGTTATATTTTTACTACGATATGACGTAATAAATAAGCAGTACTCGCTACTGTGAGAATCAACGATTATAATTGATTTACACCAGCTAAAAAAACATAAAATACACGATACGTACACGAATTTTGAAAGTCGCACGTGACAATCTTTCGCTCAACCCATAAGACCGATCTGAGTAAGCCTCCATGCGATCATCATACAGTACGTATTTATAGTTAAGCACAAGCCTCTCCTCCTTCCTCGCCTAAAGAAAGGGTGAAGATCATTCAACACTATAACATTAGTTACATCAGTTTTTTGAACCCATAATTTTATTATGTATTTGATACGTTTAAACTTGTTCAACAAAGTCATACTCGAATTGGTCATTAACGATACAAACGAAGCTACCACCGTAAAAGTCCAACCTTCTCAAACTCTCTTATACACTATCACTGTCTGGTCTCAGGTTGAAGAGTGCGTAAGATAAACTTATAACTCACGAGTGACTTTGCATCTACTCGACTTCTATAGCTCACGAGTAACTTTTCATTCACTCGACTTCTATAGCTCGTGAGCGACTATCTATTCACTCGACTTCTATATCTCTCGAGTGACTTTCTATTCACTCAATTTTTACCGTGAACTAAAACTTAGACTAACTCTACATCAAGTTACCTGTACCAGCAATACAACATAGTTAATAATATACCTAGCATGCAATTTTAAGTTTCTAAACAACTCCTAAAACCTAATACACAGTACATTAATCACATTATACACTGATAAAAAAAACTTAAAAAAAGTTAATGCACCAAAGCTTAACTGAGCTTTATTCACAGTTAGCTTCCTTTGTCAAAAAAAACACCTTTAAACTCTTCTAGAATGGGTCGGGTCATATACACGAAATATGCAAAACATTGAATTATACAGTTTTTAATTGCCAAGGACTCAAAGTTTACAGCAAATGTGATGATAGCTTTTTTATTTTCAAAGGATACAAATTTAGTTATAAAACTTCTTTAAAATGGTTTTAGAAAATATAAAATATAATTTGAGTCGTGCATAAAATCAGAAAGGTTCTAAATGAATTTTTAAGAATTTTCCAGGATTTATTGAAATCAAATGAATTTATAATGAATTGAAAACCGTTTAAACACATTAAAATGCTTATAAAATAATTTTTGATGAAATTAAATATAAAACTTTTTTAAAACAGAAAGTTTGATTAAATAAACAAAAAAGTAAACTTGAATATAAAACTTTTCTAAAACAGAAAGTTTGATTAAATAAACAGAAAAGTAAACTTGTTAATATTTTATCACGCCAAAAAATAATTATAATGCATTAATGAATTATTGTGTGATCTGAATTATGAAAATTAATTTTATGCATAAAATAAAAATTAGTTAGCTACAGAATATGTTTCTAGTCGAAAGGATCCTAACAAAATTTATTTCATATTTTTACGAGTTAACATAAATTTTCTACGAATTTTAGAAGATTGAAAACATTTTTGGACTACTAAATAAATGCATTTACAAATAATAAAATTTTCCCAGCCTAAATGGGCCTGGCCACTTATTGGGCCGGAGAGGCTCTGACCCATTAGGAAAAGCCACACGATTGGCTATTGGGTGGTCGCACTGGATCCTGCGGTGACCGCAGAGGATCTCGGCTCGGCTGGGCACCCGCCGGTAGCCATGGCCGAGGCGCGTCCAGCTCGCCGGAGGGGCGGCGAGCATGCCGGACTTGCTCGCCGGCGGCAAAAAAGATGAACCACCCACACTAAAATGATCACCGCGATGTGGGGAGGCCAGAGAGGAGGTCCTCGAGGTGCGTGCCTCACCGGAGGTATGACGTCGGCGGGAGGCGGCGCTTGGAGGGGTTCGTTGACGTCGGGTGCTCGGCACGGATGACGAGAAGTCAAAAGGCTTGCATCTACAGCTTTACCGGAGGGCGGAGAAGGACGGCATGGATGAAGACGTCGTCGAGGGGGCCCTGAAGATGGTCGGCGGCGGCGGGGTCGACGGTTCTGGCGGCCGGTCGGGTGTAAAGTGCAAAATTTTTGCACCAAAGATCAACAAATCGGCTGATTATCCTTCCCAAACAATGGACCCGGCTGTGTACCACACGGATTGAGAGAACAACTGAACTATTTCACCCAGGGTGCGCCGAATTTGTTGGAGACCGGCCGGCAATTCCAAACATCGAAATTTGGAGGAAAACTTCAAAATTGCTATGGTTCGGAGCTGGGAAGGAGGGAAGAATACCGAGGGAGGCGCGAGCAGGGGAAGGCGCAGGTTCTCAACGAGTTTTGGGGCTGGAAGTGGCTGAGACGGGGAGCTCCGCGGTGGTGGCCGAGAGAAAGGGCGGCGCGCGCCGGTGGTGAACGAAAGGAAAAAGAGGAAGAGAGTGGGCAGGGGCGATGGCCTGCAGGGAGTAGTTGCGCGAATTAAGTCCGGGGCACGTCATCGAGCGTCGTGGCAAGCTTGCACCTAGAACTGCAGCACACGCGGCACCTGCTGGAAAGCAGTGCCGTCGACAGGAGGTAAGAGAAGGCGAGCCGGGTGACTGACGGCTGGGCCCCATGTGCTAGTAGAACTAGTTAAGCATATCACTTAATCACTTTGGGGAACGAAAAAGGAAGAGCAAACCAACATATATTTGATTGAAACTTGGCCGCATAGCTCTCCAACATTTGCTCTACTATATAAATTGTTCGGACAAGATTTTGCAAAAGTATGCGGAAGATATGAAATTTTGAAAATAGTTAACTGATAAGAAACTTTTGATTTTCTGCGACTGCTTGGTGTTTTGATTTGCAATCTTTACTTCTCGAGCTATATTAATTTTGAAACTTTGCAGAGTGAAGACTTTTCAAAAGAAATAACTTTTATTTTTGGTTAAATTCAAATTCAAAGAAAAATTATTTTATCGAATTCGGAAGTCAGCAACCTCAAAAAAGAAAAAATTCTTTTTGGGCTTTTTTAACTTTTAAATAAAAATTTAAAGAAAATTTCTAAATTTAAGACTTTGTAAAACCTTTAAAAATGGAATATTTATTCAAAATTTTCTTTGAAAATTTTTGAACTTGAAGATTTGAAATTTGAATTTAAATTTAAAATTTGAACTTGTGAAGGTTAAAAATTGAACTCGGATTATATAATTTCGGGCTAGCTTGGAACACGAAGTGTTACACCATTTAACGCCCGCAATCGTGCCCACTTCACCGAAGCAGGTCGACGCGGCCATCCCGCGGCGCCGCGACCCTAACCGCCGGAGCCTCGCCATGGCGACAGCGAAGCAAGGACGGGGCAGGATGCGTTGGGAACCTCTCCGCCGTCTCGCCCCCCACTGTCGAGGGTGTGCCCACCGACTCTGTGTTGGTTCCCGCTTGCACCGTGACAGCCCAGCACGAGTTGGGAGGGAGCTCAGGGAGGGTAAGAAGAAGGAGCTCCTCTGTCTTTGATGGAACAGAACAGATGCTTCATGGTGTCCGATTGACAACTCATGCGACTCTAGTCTTCTACTACTAGTATTACACACGGAGGTAGTATGGACATTTCTCTAGTTATAGGGTTATTTATTATTAGAGACAAAAATTCGCAAAGCTCGTCGACGATCGTCGATATACAAACATATAGTAGAACCTGCACACATGATTGTGGATTTACACACACACACAAATGTAACGACATGTATCAAATTAATCCATTTATCTACAACATACTAGGCTACTAGTACTACGCGATCCTCTCGCCGTAGAGAAGGCAGAACTCCGCGTCGTCCTCGGTCCGACTCCGCCGCGACCGGCGCGCGAACGGCAGCATCACCAGCGACGTGGCGAAGCGCGCGGACATGGAGCGCCGGTGCGACGACGATTTCGGTGGGGTCGGCGGCGGCGGAGAGATTGGAATCACCGACGCGTCGAAGCTAGTCCGTCGACAAGACGCGGAAGCGAGCTGGCTGCCGACGCGCGCGGCGGGAGGCGGCGCCAGCCTCGGAGGCGCCGCGGCGGTGATGCCGTGGGCACCACCGGCGCCGGATGGCTCCGGCTTCGGGATGCCCGGCTGAACCTCCCACTTGAACGGGACGGTGCCCGGCCTCTTGAACGACTCGTCCACCGCCATTAGCAGCACGGGAGCAGCGCAGCCGCGCTCTGCTCTGTTCTGCTCCGTGGAGTGGTGCTCTGCTCTCTCTCTCTCTCTCTCTCCTCTGAAGGCTGAGAGACAAAAGCGAGCAGCATATGTAGGCCCAGAACGCGGGGCTAGACTGCAAATAAATAAACCAGGTAAATCCAAAATTGTCCGTTTTGGAGTACTTCTATGTGTTCGGGCGGCCAGCCGCTTGTTGTTGTTTTGCGGTCCAAGTGTCGCGCGGCGGCTGAAGCTGCCGCCCGAGCTGATACGACTGATTTTCTTTTGGGTTCTGAACCCCACGAAACGTTGCAATAATCACTGGTGCGCCACGGCTACTGATTCTTCGTCGAATGAATCGACGACGAGAGCCCCACACGACAAGTGGATGGATCCCTCTCGTTGCATTGCTGGACCTCACCTCACTTCGTCACATCGACGGATTGGCTGGTCAGCTAGCACGTTTATCGATGTTTGATCTGGCAAACTGGCCAGGTACTGTTGATCTTGCAGAAGCAACTTGTGATCGTTCCATTTCCACAGCTGGGGAAGCACCAGAAATTATCGACAGGAAACAATGATCGTAATTGCATTTGCAGGCCTCCCAGGGCCACCAGGGTTACTACAACAACAAAACCAACTCCTGACTAATCTGCCGGCTAAACGAGCAGGCCTCCCGTTCCCGCTTGCCTGAATGCAATCGCCGTCTGTCTCCCAACAATCACCACCCCAACCAACCAAAAGTGGCAACTACACAAACGACTCGATCGACTGGAACCGCGCTAGTCGAAGCTCGACGACCGGCTCCAGTATCCGTCCGCCCAAGTGTCGACCGTCCGTTCGGTGCTGCTGCAGTGCGAGAGGGCGTCGTCGACGTCGTCGTCCACTCCGAGCAGCGCGAGGCTGAGGTGCGACTGCATGTTCGGCTCAGCAGGCGCGGCTTCCTCGTCCGAGCCGTCGAAGCCGGCGGTGACTTGGGATCTCGCCCACGCGATGGTTTCGTCGTCCCCTTCCAGCAGTTTCAGGACCTGCGTCCCGTCGAACAAGCAAATGAGTATTCCTGATGGGAATGGTTTGTTTGGTGAGGGAAGTAACCACAGTTCTTACCTGCGACATTTCCGGTCGGGACTGAGCGGATCTCCTCGTGCACAGCGACGCGGCGAGCGTCATCCTCTCCATTTCATCGCAGTCGTAATCATTCCCCAACAATGGATCCACCAATTCTTTAATTTCTCCGCTGGATAGTAAAGGCTTTGCCTGAAACCGTGAATGAGGAATTGCTATAAAAAATCTGGAGTGGTGGCCATGTGATCAGTGGAAACATGTGGCAGCCATTTGTTCTTTTGGAATATGATAACTGGTAACGCCAGCTAATACTTCCCTAAACAAAACAGAGTTAAGAAGAGGCACTTACCCACCCAACCAGGCTTTGCTTGCCCTTTGCATTTCCTGGTGTAATGGGCCGCCTTCCTGAAATAATCTCTAGCAATACAACTCCAAATGCGTAGACATCGATCTTCTCGTTGACCTTCCCATATGAAAAATACTCAGGAGCCAAGTACCTGTCAAAAAAAAAAAAAAGTAGTTTGTTAGGCACTTCAGATTTGATGCTAAAGTTGAAATTAACAGCTAACCATAGCGAGGGACGATACAGACCCAAAGGTTCCGGTGATGTCAGTGCATGTTAGGTGAGGCGTCGAAGCTGACACTTGTTTTGCCAGACCAAAATCACACAGCTGAAAATTTCCATGACAAGATGAATGTCGCAAACAGAATCAACTTCGGTCAACATGTCTTGGATTTAACCCAATTTCTTTTTTTTTTAAAAAAAAATGAATTACTATATAGAGCTGTATTAAGGTAATAAATGGATTACTGCCCTAGGTATTTGCAAAGTTATTTACCCGTGCACCAAAATCCTGTGAGAGGAGGATATTGGAAGACTTAACATCTCCATGAATCACAGATTGGGTCACAGCACCAAGATGGAGAAACTCAAGTGCTCTTGCGACATCGATTGCAATCTTATTTCTTTTCTCCCAGCTAAGGAGATTCTTGTCATCACTCACGCCTGAAGAACAATAGCAACAGCAAATAAGAAACTAGAACGACATGTCAGGAGATAAAGAAATGGAAAATTTCATAGCACTTACCATGAACAGCTTTGTCCAAGCTTCCTTGAGGCATGTAATCATATACCAACACAAGTCTAAAATTCTCAAAACTGAAACCCCTTAATGCAACAATGTTTTCGTGTTGTAAGGTGGTTACAATCTCAATTTCTGTAATAAACTCATTTATTGCATCTACTGATGGTTTCAGAATCTTTACAGCTGCAATTGTGCCATCTGATAGCTGCGCCTTATAAACTTGGCTGGTTCCACCCTTCCCAATTAACATATCTGCATCGCCATAAAATAAATCAAGCATCTGTCAGCATCAAACAAAACATTTTATATACGGAAAGTAATGGTGATGTAAAGACTTACCAGATGAGTAGTTTGCTGTTGCGAGTTTCAGTTCTTCATGACTAAACAACCTGCAAACTGAAGAGTGCTTCTCTCGAAGAGATTCCAGTTCGCTTGGAGGCCATACAACATCATACCCAGCAAATGAAAACATAGATTCTGGCTGAACACCTGAAGGGGATTCAGTTTCAGAATCACAGTTTAACCTTGGACTCGCATCCGACTTCAACGATTTGCTGTCCGGGTGGACTGAAGTGTAACGGCTCGGAAGCCTCATCGCCCATTGAACCATTGACATTTTTGCCCACTCAAAAGATGAGCTTCTATGATGGCTGAAGATTCTCCGGCGAAGGTGACAACGGTCAGATCTTCCTTCTATCATCCTTCTCAGTGACATAAGAGAATCCGAGGGTGTTTCATCATTTTGTACATTGTCCTTCAGTGAGCCCTCAGTTTCCGTGGATAATGTGGAAGAAGTATGTTCAGTGGCAGCCATGGAAACCGAGCCATCCTTCTTAATAGGCGATGATGTCTCGGAGTTCAAATGAATATCACTGGAGAAACTACTGCTTCGCCTAATCAAACCCTTTATACCCAAAGAGCGATTGGACCCTCCAGAACTCCTACCAGAGCGCCCTTTCTGTGGTAGCGGACAGTAGAGATCAGTATCTACTTCAGATGACAGATTTACAAGTTTACGGTCTTTTCGACTGAATGTTGAACGCTTTGAATCACCAATACTCCTGCCCGAGT